>APFE030783603.1:117949-137128 GCA_000404065.3 Pinus taeda
AAAAGAAACTAATAGATATGCTAAGGAAAAATAACAATGCTTCTGCCTGGAATTATACTAACATGGAGGGAATTCCTCCCATTTTATGTGCACATCATATCTATATAAAGGAGCATTATTGACCTATTAGGAAACCCCAAAGAAACATGAATCTGACAATGAAGGACATAATTAAGGAGGAATTGCAAAAGTTGTTGAATGCAAACTTCATTTACCATATCTTTCATTGTAAGTGGGTCTCACCCCTAGTCATTGCCCCTACAATGAATGGAAAATAGTGAGTGTGTGTTGATTATCCGGGAGCGTAATAAGGCCACATTAAAAGATTATCTCCCCTTTCGTTCATTGATCAAGTCTTAGAAACCCTAGCAAGGAAGAAATTACTTTATTTTCTATATGGATTCAGTGGCTACAATTAGATCCAAGAGCCCCTCAAGAGCAAGAAAAGAAAACATTTACCTGTCCATGGGGAGCTTATGCATACTAAGTACTTCAATTTGGGTTATGTAATGCTATGAAAACTTTCCAACGAGATGTTCTCGATATATTTTCAAACTTGACCAATGGCTATGTTCAAATATATATGGATTATTTTACTATATACGGGGATAATTTTGAAGAATCCTTCAAGAATCTTGAAAAAGTCTTACTTTGATGTCAAAAGAGAAACCTTTCTCTCAATAATGAAAAATGTCAAATGCTCCTTACTATGGGAATTGTGTTAGGAAATCATATCCCTTCTCATGGAATCATGGTAGATGTTGCTAAAATAAAATTAGTCTTGAAATTATCAACCCTGACTACAAAGATGGATATCTGTAAAATTGTAGGATATCCTAGATACTATTGAAGATTCATAGAGAATTTTACTAAGATATGTTCCCCATTATTTCATCTCCTAACAAAAGTTATTGACTACAATTGGACTGGTAAATGTGAGTGGACATTTGATACCTTAAAATAATTATCCACTAATCCTATTTTGTGGGATCCTAACTCTCCCTACCTTTTCATTTTGCATACTAATGCCTCATATATGGATATTGGCCCTACATTACAACAAAAGGGACAACAAACTCGATGTCATTTATTATGTCAATCAGAACCTAACCTTGAATGAATAGCATTACATTGTAACCAAAAGTGAATTCTTTAATGTGTTTCACGCCATAAACAAATTTTGTCATTATGTTACTAGGTATCTTATATTTGTATGCATTGATTGCTCTTCCATTCAATATGTCGTGAAAAACTATTACCCTTGGTAGGTTGACCAGGTGGCTTCTTCTTCTACAAGAATTTGATATTTACTTTCCTTTAAAAGCTAAGAAAAAACTGTCATTATTGATTTTCTATCACGACTTTATAACAAAAATGAATCTAGCCCTAAAAAAGATATTTTTCTACCTGAACATTTGTTTTCTTTATCTACAAATAAGACATGACTTGTCAATATTAGTAACTATTTAATTACAAAGAAACTCCCACAACATTTATGGCAATAAAACCACAAAATTTTTTCATCTTTTAAAAACATATAATTATATAATTATTGATAGTAATAATTATTATTTATTTAATTTTAAAACTATAATCAAAATAATATATTTCAAATTCACTATGGTTAAAAAAACATTTTTTACCGAATAAGAAAACTTGAATAATAATTTGACTTAAATTTTTTATAAAAATATACTTCTCGCCTTTTAATTCCAAAATCATATATTATAACAATTGTTTTATTAACTAGAGTATATTATATAAACGTGCTATAAATTTAAAAGTTTGAGAGGAAACATTGATAACTATTACCCAAGCTATGACTTGGGGAAGCCATAAATTCGGATATCTACAAGGTTTACAGATGACATAATTATTGTGACAGCTATTAACAATAGGGAGTACAACATTACGGGCATACGAGACAAGTCTGATAATATATTTAACTAAATTAACCACGTTCAATAAACAATATCGAGGGTTTAAGGAAGCTATACCATGTGTGTCTAATTGATTTAGAGAATAACTTATGTTGAGAGTGTAAAGGGTGTACTTAAGATATAACATAACTAATTAAAATGTAGACATGACTAATTAGAATACAGAATAACTTTTATGGACGGATAATGACAAAATGTGTGAATTGAAGATGGGTTATGTCAGGTTCACACCTTTAAATGTGACATGACTAATTAGAATACAGAATAGCTTTTATGGATGGATAATGACAAAATGTGTGAATTGAAGATTGGTTATTTCAGGTTCACACCTTTAAATGTGAAAGAGTTAAGATGAAAATCTCTTTTCGGTTCACGCCCAGGGCGGTTTTTGAAATAAAATCACAATGTTTTATATCCTTTTCCTAAAATCCATAGTTTTTATCATATGGTTTTATAGAGCCTCTAAAATCCATAGTAATTGCTTGACGTCGTTGAAATGTTCCATCATTCAAAGCTGTATCAGTTTGAAGATCTGAATAAAAATGGGAACTGAGTGTTGTGGGAACGAATAACTTGAAGGCAGTTTGGAAAAATTCAAACGTGGAAGGTGAAGGTCGGTTGTGAACTTGTGTGGAAGCGCGAAAAGCTATTAGCTTTACGTGGATTGTGGACATACGCTACAATTGATATCGACCGTTTGCTCCTTCGGTAAGGGAGAGAAAATCCCTAAAATTCAAAGTCGGTACCATGCTTTTCTTTTTGTCTTTACCTTCATCTCTCTTGTTTAATTCTCGGCTTTCACGTGATTCAATATGAAGCCATTTTTCCCGCTATTGAATCCATTCCTAACTAGGTGACTATGAAAGTCCAACACTCTTAAATGTAAATCTTAAATCCAAGACACCCTAAAATGTAAATCCAGGAATTGTATCATGTCGAGGTTTTAATTAAACCAAAATTCGAAGGCATTAGTAAAACTTCTAATCCATTATTATTATTTTTTGAGTGGTGTCAAGGTAGATCTCAGTATGGTGCAGTGTGAATCTCAGTGTGGTGGTTAGTCCACATGATCGATTTTTAGTGAAATGAATGTAAAAATCTAAAAAGATAGCTTATTCTTAAGTTGGCAAACTTCTTTTACCTCTGAAAAAATAATAATATTCTTTCATTTATTTGTTAGATCCAAGGGACTGTTTTTATACACATATATATTAATTTTAAAATTGGATTTTTAATGAATAAATAAAATCATAATTGAGAATTCTCATTTAATAGTTATAATTACTTTAAACTATAAAATTTTTAAGCAAAATCTTTGACAATATTTAGAGAAAATTGATTGAAAAACATATAACCTCAAAACATTTTCACCACACTTTTTATATATATATATATATATTTTCAAGTTCTACATTTGAAATGGTTTTTTTAAATAGTTAGAATATTAATTCATGTTTCTTATATATGCTACAGTTTGCTTATACAGTTGTTATAAAATTTACAATTTTTCACACAGAATATTTATTTTTATAATAGAAAATAAAAATGAAAATATCTTTAACCTATTAAATAATATTTTATTTTATTTTAAAAATACTTATAAACTTCTTATTAAATATGAACCCAAAATCACACACATTTAGTATTATATATGTGTTTTGTTATAAAATTAAGGTTTTTCGCCAAATACTTTATTTATGATAAAAAGTTGGAAATATGTTTATTATAGGTTAATAATTATTTTATTTTATTAAAAAAATAATATAAATATGAACAAAATCACACTTAAATTTTATCTATAAATTTATAAATAAAATAGACTTCATTTTAATTAGTATCCATTTTTTAATTTGAAATTATTATATTAACTAAATTAAAAATTAATAATATATAATATATTCTCCAATCCTATGTAACATATATATATGACATTAACTAACATGCTTGAAAAGTATATATGTTGGGGGGCATGCCAATTTAATATTGAGGACAAGATTTTTATACGTACATTGTATTTGAACAACATCTAACATATATGCTTTAGTTATGTCAACTTAATATTGAAGAACAAGATTTATATGTGTACATTGTATTTTAACAACATGTAACACATATGTTTTAGTTAGTTTTTATGTATAATGGTAATATTGTATTTTAAGCATGAACCTCAAAATATATATTTATGGAGAATATTGAAATATTTTTTTAATGTGTTTATTTATGTGTTTGTGTTTGTATTTGTATTTGTATGTAGAAAATATTTAATCTATAAAAATAATATTTTTTTTATTTTCAATTGTATATAAAAATGTAAAAATGTTAATATTAAAATAATTTTTACGTTAAAATGGATAGGAAATAATTTTAAGCAATTAAAGAAGGAATTTTTCTTAATATGAGATGTAAAAAGAACTTTGCGTGTTGTAAGAATATTTTTTTTTTTTATATTAAATACTTAAAAAATAAATAATAAGTTAATATTTAACTTTCTTTTTATTATATTTTTAATTAAAGTGATTTATAAAATATCTTACATAGATTCCACAATAAATATTGAAATATTTTTTATTTGTGGATAGGACATAGAGATAATTTTTTTGTTATTAATATTTTGTTTATAGCTATATGTCAATTCCTTATGAGCATGCAAGGAATTACACCTCTTGTGAAATAGGCTATAAAATGTGCATTGTGGTGCAACTATTGACACAGTTTGATACTTTAGCTTTAAACAAGTTTTGGTACTTTCAATGCATGATTACCTATGTGGTTGTTCAATATGATGGATCTACATAATAGAAGATTGATTACTAGAAGAATCGATTTTGGGTGTCCTCATACAATGGAAAGACACATCATGTATATGTTGGATCTTCAAATTGGGCACACCATAAATTTTGGCAGGCACATTAGATGGACATATTGAGAGATGTTTGGAAGGTAACATGGTGAGGGAATAGGATTCAAGATCTGAAAAGTGTCTTGGCTTGCTAAAATATTCAAGTGTGAATGATTAAGCTTAAATTTTCTTAAAATTTCAAAATAACTTAGGCAAAACACAATAAAATATAGAAAAGAAGGAAAGAGAGTAATATATAATGAGAAAGAAATACAACAAGATTGTTAATGGAGTTTTTCCAATGTGGAGTACATTTTGGGGTCCACTTCCAATGGAGTTACCTTCTTTTCTATTAGCTAAACAAGCCCAATTACATCGAGGAGCCTCCAATTTTCTACCACAGATTCTTCTATGCTCTGCTATGTAATAATGGTTTAACAATAACTCCTCCTTTGGTCACTATGAAATTCGAGCTCACACTACTTGTTTACATAAAACTCTAGAGCATAAACTAACAATAATAGGCCTCAGGTCTATAAAATTCTCACACCAATCTCGTGTGGCAGGATGGAAAATTATTTCAAAACATGATTGGAGATAGAGCCCATGGGCATTGTCCCTAATCCCTTGCAAATATTTTGGTTCAAAATAATTTGATACAAAGCACTTACACAAGGCATATGGTTTTCGCATATCGGTGGACTATTATGATATTATTGTATCGATCACATGGTCCAATCAAAGGATGATCCTCTTTAACACATTATTATAGCTTTAAAAATATGGTTTAATCAAATGTCAATGCGTCAAATTCAAAGTGCTCAAAATTGGCAAAAATAATGCCATGTTAAGGAGCTCGACAAGACCTTTCCAATGCAACTTGAACAACCTAAAATAGACTTCGTACACACAAGTTATTGAATTCCAATGTTTTTATGAAACAACAAGAACTTGAAAATGGTTGCAACATGGCAACATAAGGAGGTGCCACGTTGGATTGTACAAATTCTAGCATGGTTGATCCATATGATGGCATGGTAGTTTTGGTACATGGCCTCATATGATGCAAAAGCATGATCCATGAGACACCAAATTTTTATAGAGAACATGATTATATTTTATAGAGTTTTTCCCTTAAACTACATGTGAACCAAGGAGTGGAGTAGCCCTCACATTGTTCCAAGAGTTGATAGGAAGAGTTGATGCAGTCAAAAATGGATTTTTGTCTCAACGAAATTCTCTCTCAGACTTAGAACTGTGGGAAAAATGGTCAAAGTGGATTCCAGACATGGGGCAGAGACAACATAAAATACCAATATATGCATGTCATATATCTATATTGGAAATGAATTTCCTTCTGGGACAAGGGCTATTGTATAGTAATAATTCGAGGAGTGACATGACTGAAATTCAGGACCATGTGCATGGTCACTTGACCCACAATTATTATAGTCAAGATGTGTTGGATAAACGACTAGTGAGAATTCAATAGCACCTTGGTATTCCTCTACCAACTCCTAGACTTAATGTTGACATGATTACTCATATTCCAGTACCAAACTCAAATTCTAATCCACTTCCTTGATTATATGATGAATTTCCTTTTGTAATCGAATATACATATAATGAAATAAATCAACATAGTGTAAGTAGGTTTAAATACAATTGTGTTATGTCTTGTTTAAAATTCATTTTTGGATATGGTTTCCTCTCCTAAACTAATGATCAAAACATCTTATAATACTTTTATAATATAATCCTCCTATTTCACATATATATATATATATTATATTTACTTATATATAATATTCATTTTCACTATATAATCTAGCTCATAATATTTTTTGTATATATATCTATTCTTCAATTCTTATGTTATTGTCCTTGTAACATCATAAAATTGTTGTAATAATATTACTTGTACCTTTACAAACATGTTTTTATGACTATAATCATGGCATTGTGTTTTACATATTAATTCATCATTTAAACAGTTTGATTCATCTTAACCTGAGGATCTATCAAGCTTTGAGAGCGGACCAAATATCTTGAGGTTCAACCTCTTTTTTAGTGGCAAAACTTGAGGAAATGTTTCACACCTTCGATAGATTTGATCCCTCTCAGTGCTTGACTGATGTGGGGTTAAGATGGTTAGGTTGGTTTCAGGCATGCACAACCATATAAAAATTTTGGGACTTCTAATTATTTTGGTCATTTTAAATATGTTAAATATGTCTAAGTTTAATTTGGTCAATTCAATTTTAAATTTGTTTAGCTAGCTCAGTTTGTTGAGATGGGAAAAACTGTTAATAACTTGAATGATGAAAAATGATAAAATAAAAAAATTGAGTTCAAAGTGGGAATGTAACAATAGATAGATAGATATGGAGAGAGAGTTTGTACATTTGGGGGATGAGATAGAAAGATAAAGAATGAGAGGCAATGTGAGATAGAGTTATAGATGGAGGGGGTAGAGATGTCCTTACATTGAAATCAATGCACAATATTATTTACGTCGTAAGGCATTCAACTTTTAGAAGAACTCCCCTAGTTGCCACTTTCCACTCTTGTGCACCATTAGATCTATTGTTTAACGATTGAAATTTCTTCCACCCTTAGATCCCACTATTTTAACTATCATCGAAATCTTGATTTTTTAAACCATTCAAATTGTTGATCTTTACGATAATTATAACCTACGAAAATAAAAAAGAAATATCATAATCTCAAGGAGCTGTAAGGTCACTCTCAATTGTGGGGAATATCATTACGAAAATGAAGGATGACCAGGGTAAATGGATTTCTGATGAAGAGGAACTGGGAAATGAAAAAGTTATTTATGAGCTCTAATCACCGAAGAGTTTTGAAGGCCTATTGTGAGGAGATAACATATTTATTTATTCATTGGCTTTGCCTTGGCCATGAATAAAATGTTCTAATAAATAAAGGAGGATATCCTAAACTATGTAATATATATATATATATATATATATATATATATATATATATATATATATATATATATATATATATATATATATATATATATATATATATATATGCATTCAATTTAGCTTACTCTCTATAATATTGTTTTAATCCACATAAATGGTATGAAAAGCTTCTTGAATTTAGGCCCTTTTACTATTTAAGAATATGAATTTCAAAGGAATCCATTTGAGGTATCATAATTTTAAGTTGTGAACTAACTATGAGTTCTTATATTCTACTTTCACTTTAAGAGTAAAAGAAAAAGATGAATTCTAGATGTGAAACAAGTCCTCGAAGGAAAGCATGTCTTTCGGATGTGAGAGTTGAAATCATGAAATATCAATGTGCATAATAGAGATGGATCTCCTTGGATGGAGCAATTAAGAATCATATAAAGGGCTTATTGCTACAAACTCTTTCTTCACATGTTCCAAATGATAAATCTACTTCCTCACAGCTTATAAAAAATATTGTTAGCATTGAGTTACCGCAAGGGCAGTGGTCGGAGCTCATTAATACATAATTACTCAACATGGTTGGCCCACAAAGGGAACCACCCATGCATCCAAAATAGGTCATTCTAGAAACTCTTGGATATATTTGTGAGGAGACTATTGCAAATAGTCTTTGCCAAGATCAGGTGAATTCCAATCTTACAGTTGTTTTGTAGGGAATGAATGCATCCGAGATTTAGAATGAGGTTAATATTTCTACTACTTGAGCATTGTATAATTCTTTGAATTTTAATTAGAAATATTTTTATAATGATATAGAGAGGGATTGTATTATGAGAGTAGTGTGTGAATCAACTTTGTCCCTAAAAGTAAAGATTGGACAAGCTACTTTTGAATGCTTGGTGTTGATATCTTCTACACATTATGAGAATATTTTCCCTTACATGAAAGATATATTTCCAATTACAGCAAAGGCTATCAAAACATATGAAGAGATGGTTTCTCTTCAAGCTATCGAGTTTTGGAGTTTTCTTTCTTGGGAAGAAATTGAAATACTGGAGGTATATACATGAGACCTAAGTGGTGATTCAATGGTGCCTTTCTTTTATTTTATCAAGCAAGCACTTCCTAGTCTTGTGCCAGCGTTATTAGAGACATTATTGAAACAAGAAGAGGACCAAGATTAGGATCAAGGTGCATGAAATCTCTCTATGGATGAAATTGCTTGTGTCATGTTGTGAGAATTGTGGGAGATGACATTGTCTCCCTTGTTATCCCATTTGTAGAAGAAAACATATCAAAGATAGATTAGAGATGTCGAGAGGAAACTACTTATCACTTGATTGTCTTACTCCTCTTGTCAATGTTTCTCAACTTTATTCTCAATACAATGAAGCATAAGAATAGTTATGTTAAGGACACAACTGCATGGACCCTTTGTAAAGTGTTTGAATTTTTCCATTGTTCAACAATCGAGACAATGGAATTTTTATGTATAGTACCTATTTTGGTGAACTAATAACAAGACAAGAAAGGGAATGGGAAAATAACAAGAAAAATGTCTCACAGTCAAATAATGTCACATAGGTTGGAAGGTACCTTGTGAAGCATGGAATTGCATTTGAGTGGTGAGAATTTCTTGCTCAAGATAAAAATTAAAATTAAACAGATGAAAAAATCATTAATTTTGATTTCCTACTCTTTCATATGTTGTAGTAAGTTCAAATTAAAAAAATGAAAAAAACATTATTTTTTATATGCTAGTCTTTCTTATGCTACTTCCTTACGACGTTTCCTTCTAACATGTGGTGCAATTTCTAGTTTAATTAATTTGAAATTAATGTACACCATACATCTAGTTACATCAAATCATAAATCAACATCTACATTGAAATCAATGCATCTAGTGCAACCAATCAAGTAATATTAAAAATCAACATCTATAATGAAATCAATGCATCTAGTGCAACCAATCAAATAATATTAGAAATCAATTTCTATATTGAAACTAATGCATACAGTGCAAGAAATCAAATAGAATTAGAAACCAACATCTACACTAAATCAATGTATCTAATGTAATGTACTAAATGGGATTTAAAATAGGCATCTACATTGAAATCAATACATCTAGTGCAAACTATCAAATAGGATTAGAAATCAATATCTACATTGAAACTAATCCTCCACTGCAAGAAATCAAATAGGAGTAGAAATCAACATCTACAATGAAATCGATGCATCTACTGTAAGGCATTAAATAGGATTAGAAAAAAAAATCTATATTGAAATCAATGTATTTAGTGCAAGGAATCAATTAGGATTAGAAATCAACAACTACACTAAAATCGATACATTTGTTTTAATGAAAAACCAAAATATTCATGACTTTCTAGATCTATCTTGTATGTTTGTATTTGTCTCTGTGTGTCTCTTTCTTCTTCCCTCACTCTCCACCTTCCATTATGTGTATGTCTCCCTCCCTTTCTCCTTCTCTCTCCCCCTCCCTCTCTCTCGCATCTCTCTCTCTCTCCTCCTCTCCCTCCCTTTCTCTATCATTTTCTTATTCCTTCTCTCCCCCTGTCGTTTATATCTCTACCTCCCTCTATCTCTCCCTATTTGTTTCTATATATCATTCCCCTTAACACATGTTAGACTATCTCTCTCTCTCTCTCTCTCTCCATATCTATCTATCTTCCACTCTCCCTATCCTTATCTATCTCTTCATCCCTCTCACACCCTCTAGCTATATTTCTATCTCCCTCTCTCTCTCTCTCTCTCTCTCTCTCTCTCTCTCTCTCTCTCTCTCTCTCTCTCTCTTTGCCTTTCTCCCCCTTCTATTTATATATCTATCTCCCCTTGTCTCTTCATCTCACCTCCAAAACATACACACGTACATTCTCTCTCCATATCTATCTATCTCTCTCTCCCTCGCTCTCTTCCCCCTGTCTCCCTCTCTCTTCCCCCTTCCCTCTTACTCTACTCTCCTCCTCACTGTCTCTCCATATCTACATTATGACTCCCTCTCCCTCTCCACCTTTCTCTCCCTAAGTCCTTCTTCCCCTTCTAACTCCATCTCTCTCTCCCTCTCTCTCTCCTCTACCCAAAACTCTCTCACTATTCCTACCTCTCTCTCTCTTTCTCTCCCACCTAATTCTGTCTCTCCACCCATTGCAATCTTTCTCTCTCCACCCTCCAACTTTATCACTATATCCCTCCCTCTCTCATTCTCTCTCTCCCCTCCATATCTATGTTACCTTATCTCTCTATTCCCTTTTTCCTGTATCTATATCCTCTCCTTTTCTCTCTCTTCCCTCTTCTCCTCTCTCCTTGATTCCATCTTCATTTCAACCTTGTCACTCCCTCTCTCTGTCAACCTCTATCTCTCAATGTCTTTGTTATTCCCACCCTTTCGTCCCCCCCCCTCAATCCATCTCTCTCTCATCCTCTCTCATCCTTTTCTCCCTCCTCCTCTCTCTCTTCCTTCCTCTCTCTCCCTATCTCTCCCACTCTAGTCTCTCTCCCCTATCTATTCATCTTCTCTCTCTCTCTCTCTCTCTCTCTCTCTCTCTCCTCTCTCCTTCTCTCTCTCTCTCTCTCTCTCTCTCTCTCTCTTAAATATGATCCCATTGTATTGTATTTAAGAAAGTATCTACATTAAAAGTTACATAATTTGTTATAAAAAATGAAACCTATATTTTGGACAAATCATGTCAAAGAAAATACAATAATAAAAATATTAAAAGAATCATGCACTATCTTTACTCTATCATTGTTAGTCATTGTAACACCCAGTGACACACCAACAATTGTTTTTATCAAGTTTTATTTACCACTGTTATTTCTATTTAGTTTAATCTAAATTGTTAAAACATTTAGGCTAAAAAGCCAAAACAGAGGTTGTTGAACATTAATTAAAAGATTCTGAGTCAGTTGAGAAAAGAACTAGAAAATCAGTTATATGAATGTCTGAAAAATAGTTACAGACAATTTTCTCACTCTCTTCCTTGAAAAGGAAAAGAGAGAGAATCCAGTGTGGGAAAGAGAGAAGGAAAATTGTACTATGATTATTTCCTCCTAGAGCTAAGAAAGTTAGTGAGTGGTAAAGGAATTGAGATAAAAGATGAGGTACGTGGCTTGAGGCTGGACTTGTTCTCGATGTCCAAGGTAACAATTATGTATCCTTGATAGAAGTGGAAGAGCTCGAAGGTAGATTCTAGACGTAATTACCAGATCTGAGGATGGGTGGTGAGACATCCCAAATCAAAGGAGTTACATGCTTGAATCACACTCATTTAGATAACCGGATAAGTAATATTATTGTGTTAGAAGTTATTTTTTATTGGGGAAGTATATAGTGTTTAGTGTGATGATAGAAAATAACATTAACAAGCTATCATGTTGTATTATCATTACTCTATTATGGAAAGAAAACAGAAAAGTAATCTTTTAATAAGTTATATTGCTAATAGAGACACATAGTTACCAGAACATATAGGAGAAAACAAATATTTCTACCTTCATGATTGTATTGTCTCTGGATATGATTCTAATGTACTTGCAGAGAAATCCTAAGTCTAATAGCAAAGAACTTGAAACAGAGAGTCAATATTCTGGTCTAAACTTTTTACACTTATCAATTCTCTAACATATCTTTGAGCATTATTATGTACATTAAAATTATGTGCCAAGTATATAATATTAGACTTCCAGAAATTCCATCGTCAGTCACTGTTCATTTATAATAAAGAAGCCCATGCAAATAGTCAATTCAAATTATATTACGGCATGTGAATGTATATTCTACCAAAGGGTTAGGGTTATCGACCTCGATCAAGTTTTGCAAGAACCCACCAAGAGCCAAGTACCCAAGCTCGTTGATAGCTTCAAATCCCTTAACTACTAACATTGATAAACATATACAAAACTGAAAATGACGACCTCTTTCATAAAATCTTTAAATAAATCACGGAAAGTAAGAAGATTAATCATGCTCAACCTTGAAAACAAAAATCAATCAAAATATATATAAACTAAAATTTCATAGTAGTTTGGGACATAATAGTCAAATTTCATTATATATGCCAGTATACAGTCTAGTTCTCATAGAAACACTGGAGCTAAGCCGAAATCTAAGCTTTAGCAGTGGTAAGGCACATGTCGACCATAATCAAATAAACCAGATAGCTAAAACCCTTAAGTAGAAGTATCCCAACTACAAGGCCTAATATCATTATAATACATTTCCAAAGCTCTTTGTTCACAAGAGAATTCTTCTTAAGAACTCGAACACATAAGGAGTTTCTTATTCCAACCCACCTAGAGAAAATATGATATAGCAGTGCTTAGAACATTAGTGCCCTAGAAAGCCTTACCTCAAAGATGAGGTTGAATCATATAAATAATTACCTGTACAGAGAATCATGAAATAAGAATGTGTTTTCGTTTAGCAAACTCCTGATTGAAAACTTATGACAGGTAAAGATCCTTACCTGAGACAAGATCTGCATTCCTCATGGTTGTGACAAAGTCCTTTAAGACACATGAACCCTTAGCAATTGCACTGAGAGAAGAACTTCAACTTAACCAGGAAAAGGGTGAGACATCACCTTTTGCTATCGTGTGAAGCTAATTGCTCTATCTAAAAGGCGAGCCTAGCAAAGGCACCTACGCAAGGGCAGCTATGAGAAATCTTATTGAAATTCCATCTCGTAATCACAGGCTCATAAGAAGAACAATTATCAAAAGCTCAAGCTAGTGCGAGGGTCTGCTAATATCTGATAGATAAAGAGTGCGGGCATGGCAGATTAGGACTGACAGAACAAAAACTAGGTTATCCTTCCACCACCAAAGCCATAAAGTAGAAAACATAAGCAAATGAATGCTCCCTTGCAATAGGAAAACGTTAACTCTTTCAGCCAACCCTGGTCAACCAAGACTATAGATTGACCAAGATCCAATGACGGAGATCACACCATATGCATAAGTTCCAAACTCCTCTGAATGGCCGAAGCTAAGGTTAATTAATGCCAGGTTATGTGGCTCACAATGGAAGGGACATTGATGATAGAGGAGGACCTCAGGGTTCTCCCACCTTAATGAGGTGGGTTGTCATGAGAATAGTCCAGGTAGGTGAATTAATTGCATATTCGGTGACAAGGATTACATGGAGTCCAGCTGAGACTGTGTGCCCACATTTTCCACCTTAAGCCAGCTCAATAGACCATGAACCTTAAGGGTAGTGCAAATTCCCGATTTCATTAACCACAATATCATTTATTTAGCCCAGTACCTTGCTTTTGTAGTGTTTATTTTTTATTTTTTTGGATACGGGTGTTACAAATGGTATCAGAGCCTAAGCTCACATACTGAGACTTTTGGGTTAGTTTAGTATGGTTCATTATGTCTTTTATCTATCTGCAATCATGCAAAAAAAAAAATTATAAACTAAGTTTCGATGTATACAAACACAGAGGAAAAGAGATAGAAGTCAGCACCAAGAATTAAAAAAAATTGCAGAGAAGCCCTAGATCAGCAAGCTAGCCAGAAGTGCCTTACGTGGAGGCCAACCCATAACTATGGGTACAATTGCGAGAAGAATTGCGACAAGCCAACACTGCTCTACGAGAAACAATGCAACAATTATGAGAAAAAATGATGAACTTGAGGATCGACAATGAACGACTAAGGTAGGAATAGGAGAATATCCTTAAAAGTCCTTCGATTGAAAAAATCAGTGGGGTCGAGACCCCAGTACAGAGAAAAGGGAGAAGACCCCAACTGCTAATAATGGGGAGGATAATGCGGAAGCAATAGAAGGCCATAAGGAGAAAGAAGAAGGGCATTTAGATAATGTTTCTGATCAAAAGAGGACAATAATATAGAAGACAAAATTACAAGGCGAGTTCAAGAAAATCAAACCATCGTTGTTTGAAGGAGAATATGAAGAAGAAGTAGAAGCCTGGCTGATCGACATGGGTAAATATTTTTAGATTTATGAATATATTGAAAAACTTAAATCTTGACTAGAAGTTTACCAATTACGAGGGAAGGCCACCCTTTGGTGAGAAGAAATTAAAACTGTGAAGAAGATTGATGAGGAGCAAGTAACGTGGTGAGAATTCCAAAAACGTTTTAAAGATAAATACCTAACTGAACGTTACTACGATGAAAAAGCAAAGGATTTATCATGAGTTAATACTGGGAGCCTTAACCATGGATGAGTATGTAAAGTGTTTTACTTCCCTATTACAATATGTTTCGTATATGTAGGAAGAAAAAGCAAAAATTCAGTGGTTTATTAGCAGCTTGCCAAACTTCATCAGGGAAAAATTAGAATTCGATTATCCCAGAATAATGCATGATGCAGTACAAAAAACTCACAAATGTTATGAGAAAATGAAGCAGAAAATGAATGACCTAAAGGAGCCATTGGCAAGAAAATGAGGAACTTACCACCAAACAGGGAACCGAAATTCATAAATGGAAGAAATAATCAACAAAGGACTTTCAGAAAATTTGCAATAAATATTCCCAGATTTCAGACTTATACTGAGAAGAGACAGTCGGAAGGGGTTAGAAAAACTGTTACAGACCAACTACCAAAGCTGCCACTGCAATGTTGGGGATGTGGGGAAGCACATTATTACAAGAATTTCCCACATAGAGCTCGAACTGAATAGTTGTTGAACATGCATGAAGCCTCCACGGTGGGAGATATCACAAGAAGCATGCCCATAATTAATTCTAATTTTCACGATCATTAAGAGAAATATCAACCCACCATGATTGAATTTGAAGGTATGATTGTTGATCAACATGTTTCTGTTTTATTTGATCCAGGTGCTAGCCCAAGCTAGATTAGTCCTAATGTGGTAGAAAAATGTCAGCTGCAAAGCAGTAAATTTAAGAAACCTTGGGTAGTTCAACTAGTCACTGGAACAAAAAGGAAGGTGTCTGCAAAAACTAAACACTGCCCTATAACAATTTCAAGATAGCCTATATGCGTTGACCAAAACATCCTTCCCCTGGGTTCGTATAATGTATTAGTAGGACTGAACTAGTTGGATGGTCACTGGTCCCTGTTGGATTACAAAGAAAAACCATTCAGTTATGTTACCGACTCAGGGCAATGAGAAGAAATTTAAGGAATCAAGAAGAATGTCAAACTACACCCCATTACATCAAACCACCTCAAAAGATGCATAAGGAAGGGTTGCGAGATTTATGTTGTCCAGGTAAGGTACAATAATCAGAGAAATAACATGACCTCTTTAGAGAGAATTCCTGTCATTCAAGAATTTGTGGACATATTTCCTGAATCCATTCCTGGATTGCCACCAATGTGTCACATTTTTTTTGCCATTGAGCTAGTGCTTGGAGTAGCTCTTGTTTCTAAAGCTCCTTACCGCATGAGCATTCCTGAATTAATAGAGCTCAAAATGCAGCTTCAGGAACTAGTAGATAAATGTTACATTTGCCCTAATGTGTCCCGTTGGGGAGCCCCTGTACTATTGATATGGAAAAATGACGGGACTTTAAGGTTATGCATCGATTACCATTAGCTAAATAAGCTCACCATAAAGGACAAGTATCCTTTAGCTTGTATAGACAATCTATAGACGATCTATAGACATAGACTTAAGGTCTTGCTACCATCAAATTAGAATAATGAATGAGGACATCTGTAAAACCACATTTTAAACTCGTTATGGAGAATACAAGTTCGTGGTACTACCTTTTGGCCTTACCAATTATCTAGCCACTTTCATGAGCCTAATGCATGGCATTTTCCAACCATTTCTAAACAAATTTGTCCTAATTTTTATTGATGATATCCCGATCTATTCAAAAAATGAGGAGGAACATAAGCAACACTTGAGAACAGTATTGTCAATTCTACGAGATAACCAGTTGTACACAAAGATTAGTAAGTGTGATTTATACAAAGATCAAATCCAGTACTTAGGTCATGTCATATTAGCAGAAGGTATAGTGGTGGATCTAGAAAAGAACAGAACTATCATGGAACAGACCTCACTGAAAAATGTTGCCGACATAAGATCCTTTTTGGGCCTGGTAGGGTATTATCGTCGGTTTACCAAAGGCTTTTCAAAATAGCTTTCCCAATGACCTCACTTTAGAAAAATGGGTGTGCTTGCCACTGGACAACAAAATGCCAGGAAAGTTTTGAATAGCTAAAGCAACTTCTTAATATCGCCCTGGTGCTAAAAGTAGCAAATCTAGAAAACTATTTTATAGTATGTACAGATGTGAGTAAGGAGGGTGTTGGTGGAGTATTAACTCAGGAAGGAAAGGTCATATCCTATGAGTCACGCAAACAAAAGGATTAAGAACCACATTACTATGCTTATGATCTGGACTTGACCGCAGTAGTACATGCATTAAAAATGTGGTGACACTACCTTCTGGGAAAGAAATTTATGTTATTAACTAACCACAGTATTCTTACGAATTTCTTTAACCCATCCATTTTAAATGCTCGGTAGGCCAGATGGACGACATTGTTGAGAGAATTTGACTTTGACATGAAAAAATCAAAGGAAAAGAAAATCGGGTAGTAGACGCTTTAAGCCGAAAAGTACATTGCCTTTATAAAGTACAATTCAACGAAGAACAATCCAACCTCCCAGAGGTTATCTGAGAGGCATCCCTCAAAGACCGAGAACATACATTCTTATGGCAGCAAGGTTTGGAAGTTTAGGAAAAAGAGAAATAATATGAGTATGGAATTAGCCCCGATAAAATGTTAACATTCATAAATAGAATTATATTCCTAACCAAAACTCCATTAAGATGTTCTTATTAGATGGGTTTCATAGAAAGCCTTATCATATCACCCAGGATGCCAGAAACTATTTTCTACTATCAAGAAAAGTTATTTTTGCCCAAGATTAAGAAAAGATGTGGCTGAATACTTATCCAAATGTTTAGGGTGCCAATTGGTGAAGGCGGAACATCAACATCGTGCCGGTTTGTTACAACCCTTGCCCATACTTGAATGGAAATGAGAGGCAATCACTTTAGAATTCATTACTGGATTACCTCTTACAAAAAAATAACATGTCTCAATCATGTTTTTGGTGGACAAGATGAAAAAGGCCGCTCATTTCATTCACGTAAAGTCGGCATATAAAATGGCAGTGATTGTAGACATATTTATGAGAGAAATATTCCGACTACATGGGATACCCCGAGTGGTGATCTTCGACAAAGATGTAAAATTTACATCTGCATTTTGGAAAACCCTGTTTTTAGGTTTGGGCACTCAAATTCAATTAAGAACTACCTATCATACATAGACAGATGGTCAGACAGTGTGAGTGAATCAAGTCTTAGAAGACATGGTGAGAATGTTTGTAATGCAACAACCTTAGCAATGGGAGGATTACCTCCACTTGGTGTATTTCACCTATGATATTGGACATCACGAATCATTAGGTATGAGCCCTTTTGAAGTGTTGTATGGAAGAAAGTGTCAGGTGCCCACGGATTGGAATAGTCCATATAACAAATTAGCATTGAGTCCTGATGTGTTAGTTGAAATGGAGGCCACCGTCAAGAATGTTCGCCAGAGTTTGAAGGTTGCTCATGATAGGAAAAATGTTTATGAAGATAAGAAAAGAACTCATAAATTATTCCAGTTAGGAGATCACGTATATTTGAAAGCTAAGCCCCAGAAAAGCACATTGCAATGGAAGGGTTGTGCAAAGTTAGCACCATGGTAATGTGGGCCTTTTTAGATTCTGGAAAAAATTAAATATTTCACGTACAAGCTAGAACTCCTGGGCCACATCGAAGTCCACAATGTCTTCCATGTATCTTTATTAAAAAAATATGTATACAACCCTCGACATATTATTAACTAGGAAAGAATTTAGGAAATGATAGAATGCAGTATAAATAGTAATAATTGTTGTTTGTAGAAATTCTCTGACAGTAGATTATGAATGTGCAGGTATAACCCGAGGGAGAATTTCTGGCAAAGCCTCTTCGTATCCCCGATCGGAGGGAAACCACCCTGTGGAGGGGAGCCATCACCCAAGTTAAAGTGCAATGGAAGCACTTTGGCCGAGATGAAACGACTTGGGAAGAAGAGTAAACCATGCATAAAGTCTATCCTACATTGTTTACTTAAACAAAAGAACACTAGAGACCACATTCCTCTCAAGGGGAGAGAGGTGTAACACAGAATGGCACATCGACAATTGTTTTTATCAAGTTTTATTTACCACTGTTATTTCTATTTAGTTTAATCTAAATTGTTAAAACATTTAGCCTGAAAAGCCAGAACAACGGTTGTTAAACATTAATTAAAAGATTCTGATTGAGTGAGAATGAGGGAAATATGTATAACTATTTTTAGTAGTTGTAAGGATGGAGAGTTTACATATGCCTCAAAAGTAATTATAACTTTTTTTCTTTAGATTTAATT
>APFE030783603.1:137944-178714 GCA_000404065.3 Pinus taeda
ATATTAGTTTTTTAATTTTATCACTATTAATTATATACATATATAAAACGTTGCCGACATAAGAGCCTTTTTCGGCCTAGTAGGGTATTATCGTCACTTTACCAAAGGCTTTTAAAAATAGCTTTCCTAATGACTTCACTTCAGAAAAATGGTTGCTCTTTCCCCTGGACAACAGAATGCCAGGAAAGTTTTGAACAACTAAGCAACTTCTTCATATCGCCCCAGTGCTAAAAGTAGTAGATCTGGAAAAATATTTTATTGTATGTACAGATGCGAGTAAGGAGGGTGTCGGTGGAGTATTAACTCAGGAAGGAAAGGTCATATCCTATGAGTCACGCAAACAGAAAGATTATGAACATTGTTACTTTGCTTACGATCTAGAGCTGACCGCAGTAGTGAATGCATTAAAAATGTGGGGACACTACCTTCTGGGAAAGAAATTTCTGTTATTAACTGAGCACAATATTCTTCGGAATTTCTTTAACCCATTTATTTTAAATGCTTGACAAGCTAGATGGACCACATTCTTGAGAGAATTTAACATTGACATGAAAACCTCAAAGGAAAAGAAAACCGAATAGTAGACACTTTAAGTCGAAAAGTACATTGCATTTATAAGGTACAATTCAACTAAGAACAATCCAACCAGTCAGAGGTTATCCGAGAGGCATCCCTCAAAGACCCAGAATATACATTCTTATGGCAGCAAGCTTCGGAAGCTTAGGCAAAAGGGAAATAATCTAAGTATGGAATTAGCCCCGATAAATTGTTAACATTCAGACATAGAATTTATATTCCTAACCAAAACTCCATTAAGATGTTCTTATTAGCTGAGTTTCATAGAAAGCCTTATGTCTCACCCAGGATACCATAAACTATTTTCTACTGTCAAGAAAATTTGTTTCTGACCAAGCTTAAGAAAAGATGTGATTGAATACTTATCCAAATGTCTAGAGTGCCAATTGCTGAAGTCGAAACATCAACATCCTGCCGGTTTGTTACAACCCTTGCCCATACTTGAATGGAAATGGGAGACAATCACTTTAGAATTCATTACCGGATTACCTCGTACAAAAAACAACATGTCTCAATTATGGTTTTGGTGGACAAGATGAGAAAGACCGCACATTTCATTCACGTAAAGTCCACATATAAAATGGTGGAGATCGCAGACATATTTATGAGAGAAATATTCTGACTACACGGGATACCCCGAGTGGTGATCTTTGACAAAAATGTAAAATTTACATCCGCATTTTGGAAAACCCTCTTTGTAGGTTTGAGCACTCAAATTCAATTAACAACTACCTAACATCCATAGACAGATGGTCAGACAGAGTGAGTGAATCAAGTATTGGAAGACATGGTGAGAATATTTGTAATGCAACAACCCCAGAAATGGGAGGATTACCTCCACTTGGTGGAATTCACCTACAATATTGGACAATCATGTATCATTAGGTATGAGCCCTTCTGATGTGTTGTATGGAAGAAAGTGTCAAGTACCCACGGATTGGAATAGTCCATATAACAAATTAGCATTGAGTCCTGATATGTTAGATGATATGGAGGCCACTGTCAAGAATGTTCGCCAAATATTGAAGGTTGCTCATGATAGGAAAAAGGTTTATGAAGATAAGAAAAGAACTCATAAATTATTCCTGTTAGGAGATCATGTATGTTTGAAAGCTAAGCCCCAGAAAAGCACATTGCAATGGAAGGTTTGTACAAAGTTCGCTCCATGCTACTGTGGGCCTTTTTAGATTCTAGAACAAATTGGACTTGTGGCGTACAAGCTAGCACTCATGGGCCACATCCAACTCCACAATGTCTTCCATGTATCTTTATTAAAAAGATATGTATACGACCCTCGACATATTATTAAGTAGGAAATAATTATGGTAATGATAGAATGAAGTATAAATATTAATCATTATTGTTTATAGAAATTCTCTGACAGCAGATTATGAATGTGCAGTTATAACCTGAGGGAGAATTTTTGGCAAAGCCTCTTTGTATCCTCAATCAGAGGGAAACCACTCTGCAGAGGCGAGCCATCACCCAAGTTAAAGTCCAATGGAAGCACTTTGGCCGAGATGAAGCAACTTGGGAAGAAGAGGAAACCATGCATAAAGTCTATCCTACACTCTTTACTTAAAGAAAAGAACACTAGAAACCACATTCCTCTCTGGGGGAGGGAGGTGTAACACAGAGTGGCACATCGAAATTTTTTTTTATCAAGTTTTATTTACCACTGTTATTTCTATTTAGTTTAATCTGAATTGTTAAAACATTTAGGCTGAAAAGCTGGAACAGAGGTTGCTAAATATTATTTAAAAGATTATGATTCAGTGAGAATGAGGGAACTATCTATAACTATTTTTAGTAGTTGTGAGGATGGAGAGTTTAGATATGCCTCAAAAGTAATTATAACTTCTTTTTTTAGATTAAATAATAATATTATAATTAAATTAAAATAAAGTATTCGTTAAAATATTTGTTATTTTGAAATAAGTCATGGTGTTTGGGCATGTGGTATTGATAAGTCATGGTATTGGCCTATGGTATTAATAAAAGAATAATTAAAAGCCCTAAATCATAACATAATAATCAAAATCTAGATGACACCATGGTATTGGTAAAACAGGAAGTTAAAATAATCCATGGTAAATATTCATGATAAAAAATATTGTTATATTGTAAATATTAATTTTTATCTACTTATTAATTAAATTTAAATATAGTTATGGAATCATTATTTTGATTTATATGGTCAAATGGATGTTAATTCAGTAGTACTTAAATTTAAATATAATTACAGAGTCATTATTTTCACTTATATAGTCAAATGGATATTAATTCATAAGTACTATTTATATGTTATATATTTTAATGTGATATGTATATTATATTTTCTCTTATCTAAGAAAATTCCTAATTTTTATTAAATTACAATATAAAGAAATTGAATTTAAAAAATATATAAGATCTCACATTTCATGCCTACACATATACCCTATCTCACATCTCACGCCCACATATCTACCCTAATACAAAAAACAAGAAAAACATAAAGAAAAGAAAAAGAATAAATAGCATATAGAAACTCTAGAAACCTACTAATAAAAGCTATATCCTATGATATGAAAGATAATTACAATAAAAATTATTCCAAGATGTGAAACGTATTAAGTGGTATACTAAGACTTCATGATTGTTGATGTGAGTAAGTGGCTAACAATATCACCAAAATAGAATATAGTTAAATTATTTCTTTTGTTATTAATATATTTATCTTTTTAAATAGTAAAAACCAACTTTATAATAAGTTAGATTTAATATATATCTAAAAAAAAAGGACAACTGCAAATGACATAAATAATGTTTTAAAATGTTTTTAATTAAAATTTGTTTTGTTTTTTTATAACAATAAATATAGTTTTTTATTATTATATATATATATATATATATATATATATAAAGAACTACGTATGCTTTTTTTTGAAGTTTATAAGATTGGCCTATCAACATAATATTGTAAATTTTAGTTCATAAAACGAATTGAAATTTAATTAATTAACCATACCGACTAATAAATACAAAAATAATATTAATAACGAAATGAATGTACTTGATAACAACACAATTTCCCTTACCCTGTGTAGATTGACTAGGTGGGTTCTTCTTCTAGAAGAATTTGATATATATTTTCCTTTACAGGCTACGAAAAATTCCTTTACAGGCTACGAAAAAATGTCATTATCGATTTTCTATCAGGTCTTCATAACAAAAATGAATCTAGTCCTAAAAAAGATGTTTTTCTACTCGAACATTTGTTTTTTTATCGACAAATAAAACATGACTTGTGAATATTACTAACTATTTAATAACAAGGAAACTCCCACAACATTTATGGCACATCTTTTAAAAAATGTAATTATATATAATTATGATAATAATAATAATAATTATTTAATTTTAAAGCTATAATCAAATAATATACCAAATTTATCTCTAAAACACTATTTACAGAATAAGAAAACTTGTATAACAAGGGAGCCACTGCTGTGGCGGTAGTCCTTGCTGGGTCTACCAACACAACACAATACAAACGCTTTGTGATTTAACACAAATAATAAAAGTACACATTATTTTCCGTAGCTTTTGACATGACGTGCATAAATGCCTTGGACTACGGGTGCCATTCGAATTTGTAGAGAGGCATTGGTTCGGCTCTCAACAAATTCTTCGCAGAGTACCGTAGTGGCATTTCTGGAATTACCACATAGTTTTCTGTTTACAGAGTGTACCCACCCAGGAGCGGGACCGCCTCTGCAATTCACCTGAATCCCATACAGAATTATTGTGGAGTATGGATCTGCGACCCGAAATTTTTTGAATTAAGACCTCGCAAGAAAATCAGAGATACGAATCCATAATCAAGTTTTATGATAATTATGTAAACTAAAAGGTTAACATAAAGAATGACTGAATTCAAATCTTCATTGGTAATGGTTAAAATTCGTTGAATTAAGACCTCGCAGGAAAATCAGAGATAAGAAAATTTCTCAAAGTTTGAATCGAAATGCCAAATGGTGGGAGACCAAACGATTTACGTGTTCAAACTGCCAAAACTGTGTCCAGCCAAGTGGCCCAGAACACGAAGATAGGAGCGGTCGTGTTCTGCTGCATGGCCACCTCGCCACCTGCAACTCAGCCCCTCCCCTGCCAACACTTGCACACAACACGTACTCCCAGTTCGTAATCCCTCCTACCTGTGCATTTTTGTCAAAGCAAAATCTGGATGAGCTAAATGAATTAACCCCTGCGAAATTACAGAGACGAGGAATAAGGAACAAGCATAGAAGGTAGGTGGCCACACTCTCTGCTCTGAACTTACTCAGGAGAATTAGCTGCTCGACACTCTTTGCTACAAGCAAATCAAGGTACTATGATTTCTGAAACTTTTAATTTAGATATCTCTCTAATTTCTAACATCAGAGCAAAATCGCTTTACAGAGTTCAGAGTTTTGTTTCTTGTTGCATTAACAACTCGATAAATGATTTTTTGGTCTCCAATCATATAATATTTTCACTAATTTGCTGCATATGTTTGAATTCCCTTCCGAGGTTCAGTGTTACAGATAGATATATTTTGAAAAATAGTCGAACCTCATACGAACCTGATCAGAAAATTCGAACTCAAATTGAAATTAATCTTGTTGAACTCAAATTTAAACTCAAATCGTGTCTCGAATTCGGAATTCGAACTTGAACCGTGTGACATAGTCTATGAGTTAACAGGCCAAACTTGAACCCGCCAAGCTTGAACCCAATTAACAGGCCAAGCTTGAACCCATCTCAATTAACAGGCCAAGCTCGAACCCATCGTTGTCAAACTTGAATTCGAAATCGAACCATGTGACATAGTCTGTCAGAGCCACAATTTCTGACACAATTCACGATTAATAGGCCAAGCTTGAACCCAGACCACTTATCAGAAATCATAAATAAACTACTAAGTGACACGCTGGTGTAAACACTCAACAAGATTTTCCTTAAATCCAACAGAACCCTTAAATTACATCTTCAGAAATTAAGTCGGGTTCCTACAAAAACTATCTTCAAAATGTCCAAATTAAAGTTTTCCGACGAGCCACCTCACCAATTCATAACAAAAATGAATCTAGTCCTAAAAAAGATGTTTTTCTACTCAAACATTTGTTTTTTTATCGACAAATAAAACATGACTTGTGAATATTACTAACTATTTAATTACAAGGAAACTCCCACAACATTTATGGCAAAAAAACCACAAAGAACTGTCATCTTTTAAAAAAATGTAATTATATAATTATGATAATAATAATAATTATTATTTAATTTTAAAGCTATAATCAAATAATATACCAAATTTATCTCTAAAACATTTTTTATAGAATAAGTAAACTTGTATAACAAGGGAGCCACTACCGTGGCGGTAGTCCTTGCTGGGTCTACCAGCACAACACAATACAAACGCTTTGTGATTTAACGCAAATAATAAAAGTACACATTATTTTCCGTAGCTTTTGACATGACGTGCATAAATGCCTTGGACTGTGGGTTCCATTCGAATTTGTATAGAGGCGTTGGTTCGGCTCTCAACAAATTCTTCGCAGAGTACCTCAGTGGCATTTCTGGAATTACCACATAGTTTTATGTTTACAGAGTGTACCCACCCAGGAGCGGGACCGCCTCTGCAATTCACCTGAATCCCATACAGAATTATTGTGCAGTATGGATCTCCGACCTGAAATTTGTTGAATTAAGACCTCACAAGAAAAGTAGAGATACGAATCCACAATCAAGTTTTATTATAATTATGTAATACTAAAAGTTTAACATAAAGAACAACTGAATTCGAGTCTTCATTGTTAATGGTTGAAATTTGTTGAATTAAGACCTCGCAGGTAAATCAGAGATAAGAAAATTTCTCAAAGTTTGAATCGAAATGCCAAATGGTGGGAGACCAAACGATTTACGTGTTGAAACTGCCAAAACTGTGTCCAGCCAAGCGGCCCAGAACACGAAGATAGGAGCGGTCGTGTTCTGCTGCATAGCCACCTCGCCACCTGCAACTCAGCCCCTCCCCTGCCAACACTTGCACACAACACGTACTCCCAGTTCGTAATCCCTCCTACCTGTGCATTTTTGTCAAAGAAAAATTTGGATGAGCTGAATGAATTAACCCCTGCGAAATTACAGAGATCAGGAATAAGGAACAAGCATAGAAGGTAGGTGGCCACACTCTCTGCTTTGAACTTACTCAGGAGAATTAGTTGCTCGACACTCTCTGCTACAAGCAAATCAAGGTACTATGATTTTTGAAACTTTTAATTTAGATATCTCTCTAATTTCTAACATCAGAGCAAAATCGCTTTACAGAGTTAAGAGTTCTGTTTCTTGCTGCATTAACAACTCGATAAATGATTTTGTGGTCTCCAATCATATAAGATTTTCACTAATTTGCTGCATATGTTTGAATTCCCTTCCGAGGTTTAGTGTTACAGATAGATATATTTTGAAAAATAGTCGAACCTCATACGAACCTGATCAGAAAATTCAAACTCAAATTGAAATTAATCTTGTTGAACTCAAATTTAAACTCAAATCGTCTCTCGAATTCAGAATTCGAACTCGAACCGTGTGACATAGTCTGTGAGTTAACAGGCCAAACTTGAACCCGCCAAGCTTGAACCCAATTAACAGGCCAAGCTTGAACCCATCCCAATTAACAAGCCAAGCTTGAACCCATCGTTGTCAAACTTGAATTCGAAATCGAACCATGTGACACAGTCCGTCAGAGCCACAATTTCTGACACAATTCACCATTAATAGGCCAAGCTTGAACCCAGACCACTTATCAGAAATCATAAATAAACTACTAAGTGACACGCTGGTGTAAACACTCAACAAGATTTTCCTTAAATCCAACAGAACCCTTAAATTACATCTTCAGAAATTAAGTCGGGTTCCTACAAAAACTATCTTCAAAATGTCCAAATTAAATTTTTTCGACGAGCCACCTCACCAATTGGGCCATCACACAAGCTGAACGTCAATACAATCGTAAGGAGGTCATAGTGGTAGCTTAAATGTGTAGTGATGGAACTGCATATAAACAGTGCTAAACCATGAAGTTCACCTTAGGTCGAATACTATGTCAGCAAAAATACTTGACTCACGTTAGTTTAGCAAGCCTCTAATGTTAATGCATTAGCCTCTGAACATCGTGAATTAATATAAAGGCCTTGGTTGATAGGTATTGTTGGACTAATCAATAAAATCCGTTCACATATGATTATTTCAATTATTGTAATATGCAAAATCTATTAGAAATCCTAACATAAATGTTAACCATTGATTTTTACTTGGTGAAAGTATTAAATAGAAAAATGCATAAGTAATTTTTATTCGCATATGGATGTGTTGCATGTATAATATGTGTATGAGTATAATATTAGATAATACTCTACAGTTTCAATAAATATTAATAAATAAATTCTACGGATTCTATTTATTTGGACCTCCTCGAAATATATCTTTACTACCTACTTTAGTTAATGCATGTTTATGGACTTTATCTTTGAAAAAAATATTATTGTCTATTTATCCCCAAATTTCCTGCTAAATTTTTTAAAATGTACCATGCATTTTTTTCATTTTTAAATCTTAATAGTTATTAATAAATAAATTCTACGGATTCTTTTTATTTGGCCTTCCTCCAAATATATCTCTACTACCCACTTTACTTAATACATATTTATGGAATTTATCTTTGAAAAAAACATTATGCGCTATTATTCAAAAATTTCATCTTCATTACTCCAAAATTTCCTCTTAGATTTTTTGAAATGTAGGACGCAATTTTTTTCATTTTTAAATCTCTTTTTTGATCATCATCATAATAGAGAACCATGTCTTAATTAACTTAAAGAGATCCCAATATATACAAACAACATAGAGTTATTGTAATAGAAGTTGTGATATCCCGCGTAAATATAAATATTCTTTTATTTTCACTGCATTTAAAACAAACTGATAAATTGATTTAAAAGTTTTGGTTAATGAATAGAACTTCTGTTTGAAATTATTTAAAATAAAATGCAATGCTGGAAATTTAACAAGAAAATGAATATTTTTTTTTATTTTTACTGCATTTAAAACAAACTAGAAAATTGATTTAAAAGTTTTGGTCAATGAATAGAACTTATGTTTGAACTTATTTAAAAAGAAAATGCAATGCTGGAAATTTAACAAGAAAATGATTTTTAATATAATTTATGAGAAAACACCTGTCAAGAGTGATTTTTAATATAATTCATGAGAAAACACCTGGAGGCGATGAGTGTCAAGAGGTGATGAATGTAATTCTCAAGAGATAGTTAAGTTGGGTAGTTATCAACCTTAACTACTCCCAAAAAAGATTTTATCCCAAAAGATCGAGAGGACGGGGATTTGAGATGAGGGGGGAATGGGGATCTGAGATGAAGGGGATAGAAGAAAAGAAAGAATTGTATTTTGTAAGGACAGAGGACAGGCAGGAACATGAGTAGTTAAGTCTGAAGTGTAAGTTCAGGAACATGAGTAGTTAAGTGTAAGTTCAGGAACATGAGTAGTTAAGTGTAAGTTCAGGCAGGAACATGAGCAGTTAAGTCCGGTTAGGACTAGAGAAAAGAACATGAGTAGTTAACTCTGGTTAGGAGGAAGGATGGAACCAGATAAAGGAACATGAGTAGTTAAGTCTGGTTACGAGGAAGGAAGACCTGACCCGGAGACAGGCAGCTCAAGTGGAGACAAAGGCGTTGTGGCATAGGTCTCAAGGTTGGGAGGCAAGTCGAATTAATGAATTCTGAATGACCAGATAAACAGAAGGAAGACTCAACCCGGAAACAGGCAGCTCGGGGAGAGACACAGGCATTGTGGCGTAGTTATCAAGGTTGGGAGGCACACAGGCAATGTGGCGCAGGTCTCAAGGTTGGGAGGCAAATTGAGTTAGAAATTTCTGATATAACTAAAATAATATTCTGAAAGAGTACCCTGTTTGGTGTTAATAGATTTGTATGAGACATAGATTTGTCTTAATTTTGTCAGAGTTAAATTATGACTGTAGACAGTAATTTTAATTGTTTACACTAGGTAGGCTTGTATATATGAATTTCATTAAATTATTCTTAAAGCACTTAGTATGTAAAAAATCCTGGCGAATATCCAATTTTCTGTAGTCTATATCATAAGATTAAAAGCAACTCCACTAGTAAATTCTGTACATCTCAGCACAATAAAGGAAACTGGAAAACAACTTTGTTATTTCTGAAAAGGTAAAGTTTTACCCATCATAGGAAGGTAATTAATTACAAAACAAAAGATATACAGATTTCCAGATTTTAAATGTAGCAAGCTAAGCCTAAGAATTGACAATTCCCATGAGAAGACAAGTAATAATGCACCAACAAAAGAGTTGGAAACAAGAGAACAAAGCTACAGAAATCATTAGCAGTAAAGACGAACAACACGGAAATTCCAGCCACCTACAAGCTTTAGAGATATGTCATATATGAGTGCCTCTGTAATTTTTAAACACAAAAAGGGGAAAACAGACCACAAACGCCCATACCTTAATTACAGACTAAGCCCTAATTCGAGAAACTAAAATAGGAAGACTGTACCTCTTGAAGAATTCTCATTCAATTACAACATTGCAAGAGAGCTCTTGAATGAGCAACTCCATAATTCTATAGCATATATCGTGAAAGAAATATTTACAAGTATAAAGGAAAATTCCATCAAATGCGTGGGAAGAATTTCCGCTTTTATATTGATAGTGATAGGCTACCAAGAGAGAGTTCCTCGTCTCCTCTAAAGGAAGAAAAACAGTGACCTTGAATAGAAGCGAGCACATCTGCTAACCGAATACGACCCTTAACCTTCTGGGTATGGTTGTCGAGACTTCAAAGAACCCAATGTTTACACTTACCCAGAAAAAGAACAAACCCTCATCGCCACCTAGCCAGGGTGGACCCGAGAGCCTCATAAAAGAGGCTTCTCATAACTAAAAAGTAAACAAGCAAGGCTTCTCTAAGAAGTTTTAGGACTAGCCGAGTAATACACTCAAACCGCCAAGAAAACAAAACAAGAACTGGAACCGACCACACCAAGCCTCATACCCGGATAAGGCCGAGAGCTAGCTTGGGAAATTCACCCGCCGGGTAGAAGCCTCCTGGATCAAAGCCCTCAAACCCTAGCAGAAACAATAGGAAGTAGAAGTGAGGGTTTACCAAAACAAAACAAATTGAATACCTGAAAAAACATAGGAAATTCTGCTAAACTCATACCTGGGGTGCTGTCGGACAATTTCGGTCTGTCGTAGCTCTTTTCCGGTATGCAATGACCCACTTCCACCATATCAGAGTCTTTTGAAAACAAAAAGAAAAAGGAAACTATGAGAATGGCGAGGATTCACCATCCTAGTTCTTCCTTCCGAGACTCAACAGAATGAAAGCACTGAGTATGGTTTCATACAACTGTAACTTTAGCAATTATACCGATTTGATATATCCATTTTTCTAATCTGTCAGAGCCACAATTAACTGGCCAAACTTGAACCCACACCATAATTTAGGGCAATAGTAGGAAGCCTCACCGGATAAGAACTTGGAATGAGCAATATTTCTGGGTTGGTGGCTTAACAGTGGAAGAAAATCAAAGAATGGAGGAAACGGGTAGCCAAACCCCTTCCATACCTATTAAAAAAAAGAAAACGAAGATGTTAAAAGCAAGAACGACTCTCTTGCAAGGAAACAATGGAGGCAGAAAACAACCCGTAGGTAAAACATGTTCTAGATAAGCTTCCACGCCCTGAAACATTGAATTCTAACTGTTAAACCCTATTGAGCCATGTAACGAAGATCAGGGCGATAGTAACAGTTAAAAGCTTTCAGTTACCTATGGACGGGATGCTGGTGTCAAATCTATTTGTCCTACGGAGACCGCCATGATAGAAAATCTTGCTCTTGAATCACATGGAAGTGATAACCTCAGCAACGATTTTCCTTAAATCCAACAAAACCCTTAAATTACATCTTCAGAAATTAAGTCGGGTTCCTACAAAAACTATCTTCAAACATTAAGTTGGTTTCATACAACTGTAACTTTAGCAATTATACCGATTTGATATATCCATTTTGCTAATCTATCAGAGCCACAATTAACAAGCCAAACTTGAACCCATACCATAATTTAGGGCAATAGTAGGAAGCCTCACCGAATAAGAACTTGGAATGAGAAATATTTCTGGGTTGGTGGCTTAACAGTGAAGCAAATCAAAGAATGGAGGAAACGGGTAGCCAAACCCCTTCCATACCTGTTAAACAAAAGAAAACGAAGATGTTAAAAGCGAGAACGACTCTCTTGCAAGGAAACAATGGAGGCAGAAAACAACCCGTAGGTAAAACATGTTCTAGATAAGCTTCCACGCCCTGAAACAGTGAATTCAAACTGTTAAACCCTATTGAGCCATGTAACGAAGATCAGGGCGGCAGTAACAGTTAAAAGCTTTCAGTTACCTGTGGACGGAATGCTGGAGTCAAATCTATTTGTCCTACGGAGACCGCCATGATAGAAAATCTTGCTCTTGAATCACATGGAGGTGATAACCTCAGCAACCCACATGGCCTCTTTGCAAAACCAACGTTCTTGGTCACTGCATTTTCTATACTCTCCATTTCTCATTTTCCCCTCGCCCCTCTGCTGGAAATAACCTTGGTATTTGCTATGCTAAGTTGAATGAAGATAGAGGGCGGTGGAATGAAGACATGTCTGACAGCTGTAAACAATCGTGTCAGTGAAAAATGACAAGTATAAGGGTGTTGGGTGCTGCGTTTATAAACTTAGGATAAATTAAGTTGCCCAAAACATTGCTTAAAAAAACTTGTTAAAAACTCATTTACGAACATTGGATAAGAAACGCGTTGCAGGTGTATTTTTCCCTCGACACGCGCGAAGTTTCCAATAAGAGGTAAAAAAGAAAACTTTGGATAAATTGTATAGCACACTAAATTGATGTTCGAAAACTTTGGATAAAATTTGGGAAACATAAAAAATTTTGGTTATTAATTGGTTGTCAGCGATCAATCGATCGCTAATAGTCCTGGGGCAGGGACTAATAATTTGACTTAAAACTTTTATAAAAATATACTTCTCGCCTTTTAGTTCCAAAATCATATATTATAACAATTTTTTTATTCACTAGATTATATTATATAAACGTGCGATAAATTTAAAAGCTTGAGAGGGAATATAGATAACTATAGATAACTATTACCCATAAATTCAGATGTCTACAGGTTTACAGATGACATAATTATTGTGGCAGCTATTAACAATAAGGAGTACAATATTAGGGGCATACGAGACAAGTCTGATAATATATTTAACTAAATTAACCACGTTCAATAAACAATATCGAGGGTTTAAGGAAGCTATACCATGTGTGTCTAATTGATTTAGAGAATAACTTATGTTGAGTGTAAAGGGTGTACTTAAGATATAACATAAGTAATTAAAATGTACACATGACTAATTAGAATACATAATGACTTTTATGGACGGATAATGACAAAATGTGTGAATTGAAGATTGGTTATTTCAGCAGTTTCACACCTTTCAATGTGACATGACTAATTAGAAAACGGAATAACTTTTATCTATGGATAATGACAGAATGTGTGAATTGAAGATTGGTTATTTCATGTTCACACCTTTAAATGGGAAAGAGCTAAGATGAAAATTTCTTTTCAGTTCACGCCCAGGGCGGTTTTTGAAATAAAATCACAATGTTTTATATCCTTTTCCTAAAATCCATAGTTTTTATCATAAAATTTTATACAGCCTCTAAAATCCATAGTAATTGCTTGACGTCGTTAAAATGTTCCATCATTCAAAGCTGTATCAGTTTGAAGATCTGAATAAAAATGGGAACTGAGAATTGTGGGAACGAATAACTTGAAGGCAGTTTGGAAAAATACAAATGTGAAGGTCGGTTGTGAACTTGTGTGAAGCGCGAAAAGCTATTAGCTTTATGTGGATTGTGGACATACGCTACAACTGATATCCTTCGGTAATGGAGAGAAAATCCCTAAAATTCAAAGTGGGTGTCATGCTTTTCTTTTTGTCTTTGCCTTCATCTCTCTTGTTTAATTCTCGTCTTTCACGTGATTCAATATGAAGCCATTTTTCCGTTACTGAATCCATTTCTAACTAGGTGAGTATGAAAGTCCAACTTTCAAATGTAAATCTTAAATCCAACACACTTTCAAATCTTAAATCCAGCACGCCTTCAAATGTAAATCCAGAATCATATCATGTTGAGGTTCTAATTAAACAAAAACCTGAAAGTACTAATAAACTTTCAATCCATTATTATTACTTTTTGAGTGCTGTTAAGGTAGATCCCAGTGTGGTGGACTGTGAATCTCACTGTGGTGGTTAATTCACATGATCAATTTTCAGTGAAATGAATATAAAAATCCAAAAAGATATCTTATTTGTTAAGTTAACAAACTTCTTTTACCTCTGAAAAGAAATAATATTCTTTCATTTATTTGTTAGATCCAGGTTGTTTTATACACATATATATAATTTAAATTGATTTTTTAATGAATAAATAAAATCAATAATTTGAGAATCTCATTTAGTAGTATATTACTTAAACTTAAAATTTTAGAAAATCTTTGACTATATTTTAGAGAAAATTGACCTAAAATATATACCTAAAAACATACCAAAATGTAAAATAATAAAAAGTGCTTAACAATGTCATAGATAATAAGGACAATTTAAATATACATATGCATTATTTATTTATCAATATTGTGCATATTAATTATATATTACGATTTCAATTATAAATCTTCTTATTATAAAGTAATTGATTTTTTAATTTTCAATTACTTTTTCTACGAGATAACCAGTTGTACACAAAGATTAGTAAGTGTGATTTATACAAAGATGAAATCTAGTACTTAGGCCATGTAATATTAGCAGAAGGTATAGCGGTGGATTTAGAAAAGATCAGAACTATCATGGAATGGACCACACCGAAAAATTTTGTCGACATAAGATCCTTTTTGAGCCTCATAGGGTATTATCGTCGGTTTACCAAAGCCTTTTCAAAATAGCTTTCCCAATGACTTCACTTTAGAAAAATGGGTGCGCTTTCCACTGGACAACAGAATGCGAGGAAAGTTTTGAACAACTAAAGCAACTTCTTAATATCGCCCCGGTGCTAAAAGTAGCAGATCTGGGAAACTATTTTATAGTATGTACTGATGCGAGTAAGGAGGGTGTTGATGGAGTATTAACTCAGGAAGGAAAGGTCATATCCTATGAGTCACGCAAATAGAAGTATTATGAACAACGTTACTCTGCTTAATCTGGAGTTGACCGCAGTAGTACATGCATTAAAAATGTGGCGACACTACATTCTGGGAAAGAAATTTATGTTATTAACTGACCACAGTATTTTTAAGAATTTCTTTAACCCATCCATTTTAAATGCTCGGCAGGCCAAATGGACCACATTATTGAGAGAATTTGACTTTGACATGAAAACCTCAAAGGAAAAGAAAACCGGGTAGTAGACGCTTTAAGCCGAAAAGTACATTGCATTTATAAAGTACAACTCATCTAAGAACAATCCAATCTACCAGAGGTTATCTAAGAGGCATCCCTCAAAGACCAGGATATACATTCTTATGGCAGCAAGCTTCGGAAGTTTAGTCAAAAGGGAAATAATATGAGTATGGAATTAGCCCCGACAAAATGTTAACATTCAGAAACAGAATTTATATTCCTAACCAAAACTCCATTAAGATGTCCTTATTAGATGAGTTTCATAGAAAGCCTTATGCATCTCACCCAAGATACCAGAAACTATTTTCTACTATCAAGAAAAGTTATTTTTGGCCAAGCTTAAGAAAATATGTGGCTGAATACTTATCCAAATGTTTAAAGTGCCAATTAGTGAAGGCGGAACATCAACATCCTACCGGTTTGTTACAACCCTTGCCCATACTTGAATGGAAATGGGAGACAATCACTTTAGACTTCATTATTGGATTACCTCGTACAAAAAAACAACATGTCTCAATCATGGTTTTGGTGGACAAGATGAAAAAGACCGCTCATTTCATTCACATAAAGTCCACATATAAAATGGTGGAGATTGCAGACATATTTATGAGAGAAATATTCCGACTACACGAGATACACCGAGTGGTGATATTCGACAAGGATGTAAAATTTACATCCACATTTTGGAAAAACCTCTTTGTAGGTTTGGGCACTCAAATTCAATTAAGAACTACCTATCATCCATAGACAGATGGTTAGATAGAGTGAGTGAATCAAGTCTTGGAAGACATGGTGAGAATGTTTGTAATGCAACAACCCCAGAAATGGGAGGATTACCTCCACTTGGTGGAATTCACCTACGATATTGGACATCACGAATCATTAGGTATGAGCCCTTTCGAAGTGTTGTATGGAAGAAAGTGTGAGGTACCCACGGATTGGAATAGTCCATATAATAAATTAGCATTGAGTCCTGATATGTTAGCTGAAATGGAGGCCATCGTCAAGAATGTTTGCCAAAGTTTGAAGGTTGCTCATGATAGGAAAAAGGTTTATGGAGATAAGAAAAGAACTCATAAATTACAGTTAGGAGATCACGTATATTTGAAAGTTAAGCCCTAGAAAAGCACATTGTAATGGAAGGGTTGTGCAAAGTTGGCACCATGGTACTGTGGGCCTTTTTAGATTCTGGAACGAATTAGACCTGTGGCATACAAGCTAGCACTCTTGGGCCACATCCAAGTCCACAATGTCTTCCATGTATCTTTATTAAAAACATATGTATACGACCCTCGACATATTATTAACTAGGAAAGAATTCAGGCAATGATAGAATGAAGTATAAGTAGTAATAATTATTGTTTGTAGAAATTCTCTCATAGTAGATTATGAATGTGCAGGTATAACCCGAGGGAGAATTTCTGCCAAAGGCTCTTCGTATCGTCGATCGGAGGGAAACCACCCTTCGGAGGCAAGCCATCACCCAAGTTAAAGTGCAATTGAAGCACTTTGGCCGAGATGAAGCGACTTGGGAAGAAGAGGAAACCATGCATAAAGTCTATCCTACATTGTTTACTTAAAGAAAATAACACTAGAGACCACATTCCTCTCAAGGGGAGGGAGGTGTAACACAGAGTGGCACATTGACAACTGTTTTCATAAGTTTTGTTTACCACCGTTATTTCTATTTAGTTTAATCTGAATTGTTAAAACATTTACGCTGAAAAGCCAGAACAGAGGTTGTTAAACATTAATTAAAATATTTTGATTCAGTGAGAATGAGGGAACTGTTAATAACTATTTTTAGTAGTTGTGAGGATGCAGAGTTTAGATATGCCTCAAAAGTAATTATAATTTTTTTCTTTAGATTTAATTAAAAAATATTATAAATTAAATTAAAATAAAGTATTCGTAAAATATTTTGATTTTGAAATAAGTTATGGTGTTTGGGCATGTGGTATTGATAAGCCACGGTATTGGCCTATAGTGGGAAGGAGATCTACATGGTGGGAAGGAGATCTACATGGTGGGAAGGAGCTCAAAAAGAACACTACATTGTCATCAAAGAAGAATATTCTAGAGAAAACTTTGAGTCACAAGAAATCAAGGAAGAAGGAAACAACTCTCAAAGCAAGCAAGGAGAAAGCCCGCCCCAACAAATCAACAGTTATGAGGATCTGAATACCGCAGAAAATAAATCTTCATTCAAGAGCAAAGCAGATCTCCTAAACCAAACTTCTCCGACTATAGATCGCGAAGCTAAGACACCAATGTCCCAAGAACCAGAAGAGATGAAGGAGACGCAAGACAAAGGAAGTTGGAAGATCGTACAGAAAAGAAAGAAAGCTACAACACCAATCTCGCCAAGAAAGACGAGGAGCCAGACAAGTAAAAATTAAGAAAATTGTAGGTCCGATAGACCAATTTGGTCTAAGTGGACGTTAACCATCATCATCAGTATTATAACAAAATAATTAAAAGCCTAAACCATAACATAATCGAAATCCTAGATGACCCATGGTATTGTAAAAAAAGAAGTTAATAATATCCATGGTAAATATTCATGATTAAAAATATTGTTATATTGTAAATATTAATTTTTATCTACTTATTAATTAAATTTAAATATAGTTATGGAATCATTATTTTCATTTATATTGTCAAATGGATGTTAATTCATCAGTACTTAAATTTAAATATAATTACAGAGTCATTATTTTCATTCATATAGTCAAATAGATATTAATTCATAAGTACTATTTATATGTTATATATTTTAATGTGATATGTATATTATATTTTCTCTTATCTAAGAAAATTCCTAATTTTTTATTAAATTACAATATAAAAAAATTGAACTTAAAAAATATATAACATCTCACATTTCATGCCTACACATATCTACCCTATCTCACATCTCATACCCACCTATCTACCCTAATACAATAAACAAGAAAAAGAATAAATAACATATAGAAACTCTAGAAACCTACTTGAATAAAAGCTATATCCCAAGATATGAAACATAATTACAATAAAAATTATACCCCAAGATGTGAAACATATTAAGTGGTATACTAAGACTCCATGATGGTGGATGTGAGTATATTCTATTGACAATTAAATTAAATTTATTTTTCTTATTAATATATTTATATTTTTTAAATAGTTAAAACCAACTTTATAATAAGTTAGATTGTAATATATATCTAGAAATAAAAGGAGCACATTGGAAATTACATAAATAACGTTTTAAAATGTTTTTAATTAAAATTTTAAAATGCTTTTAATTAAATTTTTTTTTTTTTTTATAACTAACGATATTAGTTTTTTAATATATATATATATATACTATATATATTATATATATATATAATATATATAACCCTTAAATCTAACACAAAAATAACTACTTATGCTTTTTTTTCAGGATTATAAGATTTGCCTCTCAAGACAATATTGTAAATTTTAGTTCACAGAACGAACTAGAAATTTAATTAATTAACCACACCGACTAATAAATACAAAAATAATATTAATAACGAAAATGAATTTACCTGATAACAACACAAATTACATCAACCTAGGTTCAATCTCGAATTTATCTATTTTCTACAGAGTTATCAAATTACGTTTGTTTCAAACTAGCAACATGACTTGGGAATTCAAAATGTTGGCGGCTACGCCATTACGCTACTCTGTGCAAGGGGAGTAGTACCTACTACGGTGATGAAGATGCTTATAAAGGCAATAACAATAGCTAGCAGAGTAGTGTTTGCCTTTGCTCAAGGCTAAAATTGAGATTTCGGATATGCGTCAGATGGGTCTCTTTGCATACAACTCCAGGTTTGCTTTCTTCAAAATAATTCTTTTTCATCAATTTATCATTGCTTTTACCAAATATATATGCTTCCAGGCCAATCCCAACTTCTATGATAAATCAATTGCGGCGTTAGCATGGGAATCTTCAAGTATGCTTTTATTTTAAGCCTATTCGTTTATCATAAGATGCCAATACATAAAAACTATTGTAAATATTCTTCGATTGTTGTTATGAAATAGGTATATATACTTCTATGCCAACTAATATGAAATAAATATTCTTTGGTTGTTGTTATGAAATAGGTATATATACTTCTACGCCAATTAATATAAAATAGGAATATTGTATTACGAATATTGAGCCAAGATGCTTATTGGGATAGGTAAGTATGTTTATGCGCATATATATTTTTTTAAATAAGAATAACAATATAAAAAAATAATAAAAATAATATAATTTTGTATTAAGTAATTTATGTGAAGTAATTAGAAGGAAACAAAATTTGAGTTACACATTAATTATATACTTTAATTTAGTATGAGGGGATGTGTTGTTTAATATGGAGTTGGCACATGTCCCTTTTAAAATAAGAATAAAATACACTTTAGATAGAAAAATAATGTCTGCTATAATAATAAAAAAATAAATATAATATGCATTTAAAGTAATAATTTAAAACTAGAATGTTTAGATGTAGATGTTATATAAAACATTTTAATGTAATGATGTATATATTATATATTGTTTTTAAAAATATGTGTATATATTTTGAAAAATTAAGTTTTATGGTTAAAATGTTTTAAGATGTCTCAATATTTTATAGTTTGATCCTCTATATAGTCTATATAGCATTCAAAAATACAATGTAAACAATGAAAAATTACACATTGTGCTACATACTCGAATGTAATTAGAAGTAAAAAAAAATGAGCAAGATGTTTAAGCCGTTTTAATTTGTGTTGATAAATATTTGGATGTACATGTTATATACAATATTTTAATGTCAGCTATGTACATTATCTATTGTTTTAAAAAAATTGTGTACATATCATGAAAAATAAGGTTTATGGTTAAAACATTTGAAATGTTCTCAATATTTTAGAGTTTGGTCCTCCATATACTATAAATAATAATCGAAAATGAAATTTGAACAATGAAAATTACACATTGTATTTTGCACTCTAAAGAATTAGATGGATCCTACTTTAATCGAGTATAAGGGGGATGTCTAAGTATGTCTGTGCTGAGTTGGCACATGTCCGCTTTAAAATAAAAATAAAATACACTCTAAATAGAAAAAATAATCGCCTATAATCATAAAAATGAATATGCTATGTATTTGAAATAATTTTATGTAAATTAATTAGAAGTAAAAAAAAAGAGTAAGATTTTTAAACCATTTTAATTTGTGGAGATAAAATATTTGACTGTATATGTTATATAAAATATTTTAATGTTAGCTATGTAATATCATATATATTGTTTATCTTTATATATATATAATATATATATATATTTTAAAAAAATATATTTTTTTATTATTAACAAATTGGAAATGGTCTTAATATTTTGCATTTAAGTTATTTATATAATATATAACATTAACAAATACAATTTAAACAATAGACATTATAATTTGCATTGTAAAAAATTTTACAAATGAAATTTCAGACCTCTTACCTTAAGTTAAATTTATGTCTAAGATATTTCTATATACTTCTATGTATCCCTTCTACTCCGCAAAAGACTTAATGATAAATAACCCGACACCCATTCTAGAATAGTTATTATCAGGTTGCAGATAGATCTGTGGCAAGAATGTGGGAATATACCAATTGTGTCCCTCATCCACGATTAGCGAACTGGGCAAGATCGGCTAGTAGGTCTTGCAAAGGGGTCGCCTTATGGTGTAAAGATCTGAACCAACCAACTACCCATGCAGATGATTTATAATAAATTAATTAAGGCATTCATGTGAAACTATCAAATATATTTTTATTGGTCAAATATTGGAATTTTTGTTTTTTATACACATTTTTACATTAAAAAACATAAATATAGTGAAAAATATTGTAAATATGTTATTCTATTGTGACCTAAATTACAATATAGGAAATTACAACATAACAAGATTCCGGAAAGAGTCTTCTCTTCTTAGTGAACAATTAAAGAAATGTTTAAGATTTAATATTTAATTTTTATTATGTTAAAGCAGGTTTTTAATAATAAGAGAGACACCTTAGCTAAAATTTAGTATTTATGTTAGTGGGAGGTTAAAAAAAATTTCAAATTATTTTTTTTTCCTTCATCTATAATCTTTAACTAGCATTCAGTGTAATTCACTATTTTGTAATTTTGAGCCATTTTTTGGATCAGTAAATCTATTCTTCCTGTATCAAATCTTATAATATAGAATGTATCTTATTTCTAAGTTAATATTCGTTTCAAATGAATTGCGATATGTTGCACGGAGAATGCCTAGCCCACAAATTATAAGGGTAGCATGTAATATTTATTTAGATAGTTTTTCTCTTTGGCCATGAATGATGCCCTACATCATAAAAAGTTCAACACTAGTGTATAGAATCTTGAAATTGGATCTCTATCTAATTTTTTTTGTACAGCGTTTATCATAATTTTTACATCGACCATAACTTCTGGTTGAAAACCAAAAAGTTAATTTCTAAAACAGGAAATACTATGCCATAGGCGTTGGATTATTGGAAGTATTGGTTTTCATTATTGGAAGTATTGGTCGATGAAACCATAATTCATCTCAAAATATTTGGTACGAAATGTTTATTTTTTAAAACAAAAACATCATCAGTAGTTAAACGGTGAGATTCAACCTATAATCCAAGATTTTGGGGTACACAAGCAAAGCATAAAGTATTAAAATGCATTTTTTTATTTTGAATATTTACACTATAAAACATTTTGAGGTCACTCCAAAGAATTGGATATAATAGGTATTGTTATTGCACCCTAAGTGATCCCTCAATGATGGAAAGCCATAAAATTTATTTATGTATGATTTTGTCAATTAACACTATGATATGACTTTTAACCATAAAAACATTACATGGGAGTGAAATATTTTACTTTTAGACATTTATTTATTTAATTTAAAAAATTTAATATGATATAAATATTTATTTATATAAAATATATTTTTAATAATAATAATATAGCTTTAAAGTCACAATGAAGTAAAAAAAAAGTTGTGTGTGGAATAAGAAATTTATAAGATAATTTAATTAAAAAGTTTGTAAAAGGACATATATTTGAAACTTGTTAAGTTTTCCCTGAAGGGGTGACCTCTCTTTGTTATTAGTAGAGATTTAGATCATGTGTTACCTATAACATGTGTCACCCCTAGTTAAATGTTGAGGAAAAAGTTTGGTGTGGAATGATTTGTATTGTTTTACAGCTAAGTGTGTGACTTTAAATAGGTCATGATGCCCAAAGAATGTTTTAGATGTGTGGATGGTACAACAAGAGGTGAGGTTCACTCCTCATTCTCCCTCAAATGCTTTCAATCAGTGAGGTTTTTGTTTATTCGTGACTGCTGAAAATAGAAGTGTGTGTGCAACCCCATTAAGGTGTGGTTCCAAGAATTTATGAAGGTTGTCCTTTGTCATGGAATTGAGTGGCGGCGTGGTCACTATATTCTAATCTTGCTCCTTTAATTTTTTGGTTCATTGAAGGTTGTATATTATATGCTCTAGTCTCTCCAATATTATGTAGTTATGTGGTTTCTTGATAATTTTAGTCTCGCTGCAAAGCCTCTAATAGTGGTTGAAGCTATGGCCATTAGCCTTTCATCCTGGTTCATTATATTAGCTTTTTATTGTCTACAAGTCCTCTGGTCCTTTTGAGTGTTGGGCACATTATCACTTCTCTTTACTTTATATTATGATGCTTGTGCTCTGAAGGTGCTTTCGACTGAATTTTTAGAGTTGTAATTTGGGTTATTACACTAGCTTGTTTTCAATTACCAGCTTCATGTCTAGTTAGTAAAACGGTGTTGGAGTACTATAATTGTCTTGTTATATTCGGTCTAGGATTTTAATGTCATCCTTTTACTGGAGAGACACTGTCATGTCCTTGAGTTGTATTGTTAATGCTAATTTACCAAAAAAAAATCTTGTTCATTGTTCTTTTGCTGACGACCTGTTAGTCTTCCATTTAGTTTGTCTGGATGGTACTTCTTGGCACCTTCCTAGTTTTTGAGGGAGGGATTCCTGTTTTTGAGAGTGCTAATGGTTATTAACATCTACTTCCATGACTTCTCGACAAAAAGATGTCCTCCAAGAGGGGTGGATGAGCTAATTTTGGTAAGAAGAGGTGTTTTTCCTTTGTGTATGATTTCGTGGTCACCCTCTTTGATGTGGTTCCTCTGGAATTTTGACCGCTTCACTTTCTCAATTCACTAGCCTCACACTAAGAGATTGCTACTCTACTACACCTTGTATTTTAGGATAAGCAAGATGATACCTATAATAAATTTTGTTCCCATGAAGATGCTAAAATAATACGTTTTAACCTCTCTTATTGTGTCAATAGTTTTGATTTCCATTTGGCTCATGTTGAACAATTTCTGGTTAGTGATTCAACTTCTAGGGACCTCACAGATCCTTCAGATGATCAAGCTGACACTCTCACTATAATTTCTTATGATCATTACTAAGGTTGGTGCAATCGAGAGATTTTGTTGTCATTTTTGGTTACAAAGGTTTGTAGATAAATATAGCATGATGGACTCCTACTGATGTTGTCGATATTATGCCTACTTCTGATTTTGATGGCAATTCAAGTGTAGTCTGTAAGGAAACTTAGGAATGGGAGCTACATTTGAATGATTCATCTTCTTTCATTATCTATGCATAATGAACTTATATTTTAACAATTGCAGCCTATTTCACTATATGTTTTCAACTCGGCTTGGAAGTGAAAGAATGAGTATATTTTCCTTTGAGTATGCGGATACACTTTCTCTCCTCGATGGAAGACATATTTTTATATAGTTTCAAATTTTGGATAAATTTGATAATCTTTCCCTGACCAATAATCGCAATTTTATGGCCATGTTTTACTCATATTTTCATGGTTGTAATTCCTGAAGAGCAGTTAGTCATTATGTATGCTTAGTCCCCTTTTGCATTTGTCTTAGTTGATAAAGGGTATAAACTCTTGTTGCAACTCTTTAGTTATTGTTTGAGAATGGATTTTTATCATTATTGTATTGATGTTTTTAGTGAATCTGAGTTGTTGTTTTGCTGAGAATGTTGTTGCCTGTAAAGCACATAAATATGATGCGTATAGCAATAATATAAATATCTCTTTTTATTAAGTATTTTTATTAAGAATAACACGTTTTAATTTTAAAATTCATATATTATAAAAAAAATATAATAACTTTATTATTATAAAGTAAAGACATATAATATAAATTTGAAAATTTTATATATATATATATATATATATATATATATATATATATATATATATATATAAAAAACTTGAAAATATAGGAAAAATATAAAATAACAATTACTCATATCTATAAATTCAAATATCTACCGCCTATAGAGATGAAACAGTTATTGCCATACTAAATATAATTAAAGAGATGTCTTATTATATATTATATATTTAATTAAATCATCCATGTCCAATAAAAATTAAATAATATTGAGGCTTAAAGAAACTATATCGTTGATTTATAGAATAAATTGTATTTTGGGTGTAAAGGCTTACTTAAGTTATACCACAACTAATTTAATTAAAATGCAGAAATAATAATAAGAATATTGAGGGATTAAGGATGTTATGCAATATCTAATTAATTTAGAGAACAGTTTATGTTAAATTGTGTAAATGGTTTTAATAAGATATATCATAACTAATTAAAATGTAATTTTAATTAATTAAAATATAAAATCATTTTATTAATGGAAAATATTAAAATGGGTGAATTAAAAAATCATTATTTAAGTTTTATATTTTTAAATGTAAAGTATATTTAAGATGAATTTTTTTTGTTAGGAAGAGTTATTGCAATTGTGTGGGAATTATAATTTCTACTTTAGGGATCCTAGTTACTAGTTAAATGTTTTATCGTTTTTCTTAAAATCCACAATTTTTTTATTAAATGTTTTTATCGGAGCTTCTAAAATTCATGGTGGGGACGAGTAACTTGAAGGCAGGAAGAAATTTAAATGTGGAAGATGAAGGTTGGTCGTCAAGTTGTGTGGCAATGCAAAAAGCTATAATATTTATGTGGATTGTTGATATATGCGACAATTGATGTCGATGGTTTTCTTGTTAGTGCAATGCTTTAAATCGCTCTACTCCAATATTAATAATATTTTTATTTTTTTTCCATTTTATATACAAGAATACATTCAATATTAATGAAAACTGAATCTAGTTACACATTCTTCAACATTCCCTCTTAACTACGGAGGTACTCATAGAAGATACATGGTCATTCTCAATTTGAAGATATCTCATAAGAAGAGATGGATTGGTAACCCATTTTTCTAGCACCATCATGACCAGCATTATTATATAGCAAGACCTTCACTAACAACCCTATCTCTCCACAATAACAGAGCATAATTTGTGAGACCAATGATGTGTAGAGAATAACATCATTATCTCTCCAAGGTACATAACCCACCTAGGTGTTCCCAAAGTATGACCTCTCGTTGGATTATTCTTATCTTGGGTAGCTAATCATCAAAGAATATCGGCCCATGACTAGTCTTGTCTTAAATTCCCTACCACATTCTCTAAGAGTATCAAATGCCAAGTGGTGACCTAACCCTCCATTCTTTATTCCCAAGCGAATACAAGAATTCTTGTGTTTATCCCTCCCTCTCAATCTGGGAGGACAAACCCACCAAGCCCAGCTTGTCCCTTAATTATACATCCTTCTTGGTTGCATGTAATTTTGTCAATATATCAACTACTTTCTCATGAGTGGAGATATATTGTAGCTGCACCACACCATTTTGTAGTAGCTCTTGTATATAGTGATACTTGTTGTTGATATGCTTTGTCCTCTCATGAAACACTCGGCCGTCTGAAAAAATAAATAAATAAAAATAAAAATTAAAAATATATATATATATATATATATAATTAAATACAACTTTTGTTAATCATAACGTATCACTGTAGGGTTCATCGGTCCTTCAAATAAGTCAGACAACAACATCCTTAACCAAAATGGTTCCCGGCTAACTTCACATGCTACAACATATTCTGCTTCAACACTACTCAAACCAACGATGTTTTGTTTTTTGATAATCAATGAGACCATAGATGACCAAAAACTAAAACATCCTCCTGTAGTGCTTCTTCGATCTTGTTACTGCCTCCCCAATCGAAACTCGTATAACCAATCAATTGAACATTACTCCTTCTATCATATTTCAAACAGTAATTGATGATTCCTCGCCGATATCTTAGCATATGTTTTGCTACTATCCAATAATCATGCTTCGGCTCCACTTGTAATTTACTAAGTATATTTACTATAAAACATATGTCGGGATGAGTATTCACCAAATACATTAATGAGCTAATCAATTATCTATATATGGAAAGATCCCTAGGGCTTGATTCAAAACTCCTTAGTCTTTTCAAGTTTGTGATCATTGGAGTGGTCATCTCCTTATAGTCCATCATGTTGAACTTCTTCAGAATCTTGATCATGTACTTTCCTTGACCTAAATAGAATTCATTAGGCTCCTGCCAGACTTCTAGTCTGAGATAGTAATGCATCAATCTCAGATCCTTCACGTCAACTTTTACTGCCAAATGCTTCTTACATTCTTCAATTCGACCTTCTACATCTATTAAGAGAAGACCATCTACCTATAGAAGAATGATTATAGGTTTCATTGTTTGCAACCTTAATATAGATGTTAGAGTCAGCAGAACTTAATTTGAAGCCTAGTCTTTGTAGATATGCATCCATTCTAGCATACCATGCCCTTTGTGCTTTCCTAAGGCCATATAATTATTTCTTCGATCTGAAAACATATTCCTTCCTATATTTTATTTTGAATCTCCAGGGTTGTTCTATGTAGACTTCTTGTTCTATTGTGCCATTCAGAAATACATTCTTGACATCCATTTGGTGGATGTTCCATCCCATCGATGTTGTGAGAGAGACTAGTGTCCAAATTTTTGTGCATCTTGTTGTTGGAGAAAATGATCTTTCATAGTCGATGCCTTTAAGTTGAGAGAACCCTCTTGCCAAAAAAATTTCTTTATACTTGTCCATGCTTCAATTGGTTGCATGCCTGATCTTATAGAACCACTTGGAAGTAACTATAGATTTGTCGTCGGGCCTTTGTATGATCTCAAATTCTCCATTCTTCAGTATAGATTAATATTCTTCATTCATGGAATCTTTCCATTCTTTATTTTCTATAGCCTCTTCGAAAGTGGATGGTTCTAATTCTATTAATTTTTTCATGTATGTGTCATACCTAGAGTCTCTCTTGGGTATTTTAATTCTCTAAACGATCCTTAAGCTACTCCATGACCTTCTGCATCAAGTAGTGTAGACTTCAACGAATTAGGTATTTTCCTTGTTTCTTGGGTGACCACAAGTTGAATAAGTTCACTAGGTCCTTCTTCATCATGGTGAGATCCTTCTCCCTTGTCAACTTCTTCCTCAAACGTAGTAAGTTATTCATCATCATAATCTATAGAATTTTATTTTCATTTCTTGTACTCTATGCTTGCATGAGATATGACACCTCGACTAAATTCAATGTGATGTTCATCTCTCATATATATTATATAGGCTATCTATGAGTTACTATACCCACCAAATATATATTTCACACTGGAAGGATCCAACTTCTTTATTTTTTATTTTGGTACATGAATGTACACAAAACATCCAAAGATTCAGACACGATTAACATATGGCTTCTTCCCAGTGAACACTTCTTCTAGATTTTTGTTTCTAGAGATCTGTGAGGACATCGATTTTGTATGTAGATTGTTGTTTTAGTTTCCTCACCCCATAGAAACTTCGGTAGATCTTGGTCATGTATCATTTCTTTTAAACTTTCTTCAATGGACACATTCTTTCTTTCTGCAACTCCATTTTGTTCAGGAATGTATGGAACTATCAACTCGCTCTTGATCGCAAATTCCTTGTAGAATTCTATGGTCTCCTTGGATGTATATTCCCCTCCATTATAAAATCTTAGTATCTTGATCCTTCTTTCTCTAATGTTTTCCAATTCAGCTTTGAAATCTCGAAATTTAGTGAATACTTCATCCTTTTTTTCATTAAGTAAACTTGGGTCTTTCTTGAGTGATCATATATGAATGTGACATAATAAATATCTCCTCCAAGTGATTTTGGAGTCATAGGGCCACACATATTAGATTGAATGAGATCCAAGATTTGTTCTGACTATGAAGCACTGATTCCCAAATGGTTTCTTCATAATTTTCATAATCCACGTCCTTTGCAGACACCTTAATGCTCCTCCTTTAGATTTGGTATTCCATCTACTATAGAATTTAGGGTTGGAAGAAAAAGTATGTTACTGCGCTCTGAATTTGAATGCGGCAAGAGTGGGAAAACATGGCGGAGACGGAATCGACCAGGTTCTGGAGCTTCGGGTCCCAGGTGGTTCTTTTTTCTGGTCACGGATAACCCTATGCAGGTGAATCCTTGCCTCTGATCTGGTGCAGACGTGGGAATCCTATTCCTATTTGACTGGCAACTGGCGGTGGCAGTCGGAACAAGCTTTTTACTGCGTAGGCGTTGCAAGAAGGGTAAATCGGCGGATCTTCTTACTTTTATCGTTTCTTGGGCTATCGGGCGAAGGTAATACCCTGTTTTTGTCTGTAGCTGACAGTTTGTCAGCGATCGCATCATTAAACAATGGTTAGCCCAAGTGAGCTGGTGGACATAGACCCAGAGTTGGAAGATATACTCTGCATGTGGGGTAAGGAACCAACTAAGCAAAACGTTGAGCATTTCTTTGGTGCTTATAAGCACTCAAAGCAGTCGGGGTACTCTCCGGAGTCAAATCCCTCGTTCTTAGTTCAAGGCAGCGGCACAGTAAGGGGAAGTTTTAAACATCGCAAGCAGGACCTTTGTATTTTCTAGGAAAACAGGGCAGTCGAAGAGGAAGGGCTATCATCTGAAGGGTCTCTTTCTGTGTATAAGGAAATCCAAAGACCTAGCAGGCTTTTTCCTCAAAAGGGTTCTGAGGCCATAGGGTCTTTGGGGCCACCCGCGGGTCCTGGATCTGGAAGGGTTCGCGACTGGGTTTCTCCTCTATCAAGACCTTCAGCGCCAAGGGTCGATTCGACCCCGATATTAAGTGATGGCTATGGGGGAAAGCTGGGCGGTACTGTCGGTGGCCCGAGGGGGTATAATGAACAGCTCCAAAAGCTCTCTCCCCCCACGGATATAACTTACAATATCTCAGCCCCGGAACAGCCTCAGCAGGAGGGAGTCCCTCAAACGAACATAGCTCAAGAAGACCAAGCATGGAAAGGAATAGCTGAAGAAAAAAGAGCACCATTTGAAGCTACATGGAGTAAGGGCGGTAAGCGAAAATCTCAAGGACAGATCGGTTCTCAGGAGTCGGTAGGGAACCTCGTGCTTGGTATGGATATTTCCATTGATGAATCTTTGGGAGTAGCAGAGAATACCCTTGTTGGAAGGGCAAGGAGAAAAAAATTCTCTTCTGAATTTGTTCAAGCATGGGGCGATCAAGTCTTCATTGCGGAAAGACCTATTAAGTTCGAGGCCCAAGTTCTGGCCAAAGGCTAGTTCTTACTTCGTTTTGGAGAAAAAAGAGATACAGAATGGGTGCTGAAGCACAATTGGAGCATAGGACACATTCCGGTACTACTGAAACATTGGAGTCCCCTCTTCGACACTATAAAAGAAAGAACAGACGTGTTTCTAGTGTGGGTAAGAGCTCCGGGCCTCCCGTTTTTCTTATGGACTGAGTCGGTATTCAAGGAAATTGGTAACAGATTGGGTACCTACTTGGAGGCCGATATGTCCTTCCTGAAAACGAAGAACCGGGCAATGGCACGTATCCTTGTGAGTCTCAATCCTAGTGGAGGGCTTCCTCAATCGATAAATCTGGAGTATAAAGAGTACCTCTATGAGCAGCTCCTTGATTATGAACACCTGCCCTTTCGGTGTCATATCTGCCACGAGTATGGGCACCTTGCCAAGGAATGCCCTCTATCCAGAAGGAGGAGAAGATCCCGCAGAAACCCTGTGGTTAGAGATTTTTTCTTCAATGGGGCTCCTCAACCACAGGACAGAGCTGGATATGAGGATCGGGGAGCGAAAGAAATGGAGACTGAAGGAACAGTAAAGGAGCCAGCAATGGAAGAGGACCCTCTCATCGAGCAGAATCAGATTTCTAAGGAGCCAGCAGGGGAAGAGGATCCTCTCATCGAGCAGAATCAGATAACTGCCTCTCCGAGCTCGGCTCCAATGGAGGAGGCCACAAAGGAAGCAGTGGAAGATCTTCATCCCATCAGCGATCAGGAAAATGACTTGCACTCCGGCTCCCCTCCTATTTCTCTTCAAGATCCTGAGCAAGTTTTAAACGATATGCATATTCCTCCTTCTGTTATCTCCCATTCTCTTTCAGGTCAAAAAAACATTGCTGTAAATCCAAATAAAAAGAATGTCATTGATCCTATCTCGGATGCCCCTCCATCCCTCGATCTGAACAGTGAAGAGACTTGGCCACCACTGGTTTCCCCTCCTTCTCATAACCCATGCCCTTACAACCTTAGGTCGATGGGGGGAAAATCTGTATCGTCTGCTGTTGTTGGGGGTTTGGGTAAAACTCTTAGCTGTAGCACTGCAAAAATTAAAAGAGGCAGGAAATCAGACCTTTCAAAGGCGAAGCAGAAAGCAAAGCTGGATGTGGCAGATGGAAAACAACAGTCAATTCCCGGGGTTCTTAGAGCGGTACAAACCCCTGCACAGGTTATCAAATGATCTTGTCTTCCTGGAATTGTAGAGGTTTAGCCAATAAACCTAAAAAATTGGCCCTGCGTGACTGGATTCAAAACTCAAAAGCAAACATTGTGTTGCTCCAAGAAACTTTAGGGAAGGGCACTGAGGTGGAAGCTATGCTCAAGACTCTGTTACCGGATTGGATTTTTTCTGCCATTGACTCATCCGGCCACTCAGGGGGACTAGCAATTGGATGCAATGTAGGAAGAATAAAAATAATAAATCAGTGGGGTACAAAGCAGGTTATGGGTATGGAGGTCTTTACTCCTGTTTTCCCTCGCTCTTTCACCATTATAAACAGATATGGTCCGTGCCAAGGAAGAGAATCCTTTTGGGTGGATCTGATGGCAAAGTCTTTTATGCAGGCCTCTATGCTGATTGTGGGTGGTGATCTGAATTTTTCTATGGGTAGAGCTGAGACTTGGGGTCCCTCAGCTAGAGAGGATCCATTGTCAGATTTCTTTCGCAATCTTCTAGAAGATAATCACCTCATGGATCCTCTTCCTTTAAAGCTAAAACCGACCTGGAGGAACAGAAGAGTAGGGGAGGACAGGATAGCAAAGAGACTAGACCGTTTTCTCCTATCTGAGGCCCTCATTACTAATGCTCCTATGTTCAGACAGTGGGTGGAGGAAATTGGTAACTCTGATCACTTTCCGATCTTTCTGGACATTGCCTTCCCTCCACATAAACCCCCGGCTCCTTTTAAATTCAACCCCTCATGGCTTCAAGACCCCTCCTTTAGCGCACTTTTCAAAGTTACATGGTTACATGCGGGGTCAAATGCAAGAGAGGATAAAGGCTTTCTATTCATGGAGAACCTCAAGAGATTAAAAAAAGCAACCATTATTTGGGCAAAAGAAAGGAGGACGAGACAAAATGAAGACCTTCTCAAAATTAGGGAGGAACTGAAGTTACTGGAAAGTCCTGAGGAGGACGGCTATCACTCACAAGCTTCAAAAGACAGAATCCTCCATTTGGAAAAGAGCCAAAACAAAATTCTTTTAGACAAGGAAGAAGAATGGAGGATCAAGAGCCGGGCCATATGGCTGAAATCTGGGGATGAGAATACCAGGTTTTTTCACAATTATGCAAAAGGAAGAAAATCAGTAAATACCATTTGGAGTCTCAAGGATGAAGAAGGAAGGGAGGTCAGCTCCTTCTCGGATCTTTCCAGTTTAGGGAACAGGCACTTTGAAAGAATATTTTCTGAGCCAGGGGAGGCCACTATAGCAGAAGTTCTTAGAACGGCACAATGTTTTCCGAGGTATGTGGAGGAGGAAGAAGCTGAGGACCTCTCTAGACCTGTCACTAAGGAGGAGATTGAAGCAGCAATGAAATTAATGGCAAAAGACAAAAGTCCTGGCCCGGATGGCTGGACAATTGAACTGTTTCTCTTCTTTTTTGACTTATTGGGCACCGAAATCACTGATGTTATAGAAGAATCAAGACTAAAGGGAGAGGTTTACAGGCCCTTCAACTCCACTTTTATCGCACTCATACCAAAAAAATATGATCCGGGGTCCTTTGAAGATTTCAGACCGATCTCTTTGTGCAACTGTATTTATAAAATCACAGCAAAAGTGATTGCTATTCGAATCTTTCCTATCTTGTCTAGGAACATTTCAATGGAACAGTTTGGGTTTCTAGATGGCAGGCAAATCCATGAAGCAATCGGGGTAGCGCAGGAGGTTATACACAGTGTCAGACAAGATAAAAAGAAGGGAGCGGTTTTAAAAATAGATCTATCAAAAGCCTTTGATCAGGTCAATTGGCTTTACCTGAGAATGTTGTTGACTCATCTGGGGTTCAATTACACTTTCACCAGCTGGATCATGGGCTGTATCTCAAGTGTCAGTTTTGCAGTGCTGATCAATGGTTCGGCTTCCTCCTTTTTCAACAGCCAAAGAGGTCTCAGGCAAGGATGCCCCTTATCGCCACTTTTATTCCTGTTAGTGGCAGAGGGTTTGAGCAGATTGATTCATATGGCAAGAAGACAAGAAAAGGTAAAAGGTATTGAGGTAGCAATCAACCTCTTTATCTCTCATTTGCTTTTAGTCGATGATATTCTGATTTTTACAAATGGTACTTCTATCGAAATCAAGGAATATAAAAACATTTTTGACCTCTTTATGCAAGCTACCGGAATGCAGATAAACACTAGAAAGTCTCAAATTTGTACAGCTGAACTTGACAGAAGGGAAAAAGTAAGAATTTCCAATCTTTTTGCTTTTCCTCTTCAGCCCCTGGACACACCTCTAAAATATTTGGGGTTTTGGTTAAAGCCAGTAGCCTACAAGAAAGAGGATTGGAATTGGATTATAGCAAAGATAGAAGCTAGAATAAACCACTGGAGTTTCAGGTGGCTTTCCAGAGCAGGCAGATTGACTCTTCTCAAATCTGTCTTGTTAGCCATCCCAGTTTATTGGGCTGCCCTTACCTGGGTCCCAAAAGGAGTGCTGGAAAAGATAAGGAAGATCTGTAGTAGATTCTTATGGGCAGGTGCGGCAAAGGATTCCTCGGTTCTTCCATGGGTGGCCTGGGATAAGATTGCAAGACCTAAAGATTGGGGAGGGTGGGGAATCAAGAGGCTCCCCGAGTTCAGTTTGTCTTTGGCGGCAAAGTCTGGGTGGAGGTTAATTTCGATGGAGAACCTCTGGACAAAGGTGGTAAAAAGGAAGTACATTGATCCAACTCCTTTGGAAGATTGGATCAGAAGCCAGCAAAAGAATCAGAAAAACAGTTCTATCATCTGGAAGGCTACCCTGGAGGCTTTCACTGTAATAGAACAAGGGCTTGCATGGAAAGTTGGAGATGGCAGACACATCAGAATTGGAAGGGACCCGTGGGTGGGCTGTAGCGAAGCTTATGCTCTATCCCCGGGTCTCCTAAGACACCTTGACAGCAAAGGAATTGTCACGCTCAACCAAGTGGAGAAAGTGGGCCTCTCTACTTTATGGGGACAGGCTTGGAAGAGTGATGAAGATCTTGGTCTAAATATCTGTTGGAAGAATGAATGGGCCTCTTACATTCAAGAACTCCATCGCTCACATGTAAGACTCAAAGTTGACCCTGACAAACTGATTTGGGCATTGGGAAAAATAGGAGAATACTGTCCCAAAGAAGGATACTCTTTCCTAATGAACCAGAAAGGATGGGATCACCCAGAATGGTGGTCTAAAAGCTTATGGAAATTGACTAGTCCGGCAAAAGCCCGTATTTTCCTTTGGTGTATGCTGAAAGGTAAAATTCCAACTTGGGACAGATTGCAAGCTAGATTCGTTTCTGGTCCAGGTAGATGCCCTTTATGTAAATCAGAAGAAGAATCTATTAGACACCTTTTTATCTCATGCCCTGTTTCGTTAAAGATCTGGGAGGAGCTTACAGGTTTGCTCAATATCAAGGCACAATGGGGTCCGGAACCTCTGGATGTGGCTTGGAAAAACTGGTGGCAAAAGCATCCGGATGGAGTACTGAGAAACTTGCCTCCCATTTTCTTCTGGGGAGTATGGATTGCAAGAAACAATAGCATCTTTCAGGATAAATCCACCCCATCTTCAGTTGCCGCTTCAACTTGTGCAGCAATATATACCACTATTCCTGTGCCTGAGGTAAAAACCATCCCTAAATGAGATAAGGCTTTCTCCATAAGGGAAGGCTCCCCTTGGGCCTTTTATGACGGAGCCTCCCAGAACAATAGGGCCGGCGCAGGCATGAGCATTCATCTTTCTGCCGAACATCATCTAAAAGCCTCTGTTGGATTGGGACCCGGGACTAATAACTACGCCGAGCTATCTGCTTTACACCTTCTGCTATGTTGGCTTCTCCAGAGGAGCATTTCTTCTATACAAGTTTTCGGTGATTCTCAAAATGTCTCCAATTGGGTTAATGGCTCTGCTTCATGCCAAAATCAAATTTTAAAGCCTCTTTTAGATGAAATTCTGTTACTAAAGGCGTCCTTCATCAGTTTTCAGCTTTGTCATATCTTCAGGGAAAATAATGAAGAGGCCGAAAAGCTCTCAAAAGCTGGCCTTCAACAGGATTTGGGCGGATGGGCGATAGAGGAATCCCTACAGGGGCGCCAAACCTTTTCACTGCAGCCACCATTCGCTCCGCCTATATGATTGGGGAGACAGCTCATCCTTGTGTTTTTCTCTCAGGTTTTAGCTTTTTTCTACTGGCTCCAAAGACGCTGTTACTATTTCTTTTCTCTCTTGTAAAGATATATCACAGGCCGATTTAGACAGTTTTCCTCAAATCTCAGTCATTTTAAATCAGCGTTAATTGTTTCATTCGCTCAGTTCCTGTTAGACGGGACTGTTTTCCCTCCAAAGCAAGCGGCTTTTTCTGTTTTTCTTTTCCAAAAAATCAGCAATGATATTTCATTCCAGCAGGAAAAAGACATTGCTGGATTGCGTTGCTGCTGGACAGAGTTGCTAGATAGAGCAGATGCATCTTGTTATGTTTTTATTTCTCAAAGCACTAATTAGAATCAGCCAGAATTGTATATTCAGTTCCAGGGGGCAAACTTCAGAGGAAGTGCTTAAACCAGATTGTACAACTTTTTATTTTGCTAATAAAAAGTTCTTGTTTTTTCCTTGGAAAAAAAAATAATTTAGGGTTGGAATAATTTTGAAATGTAGATGACAAAACCTTCGATGCCAAATTTCACATGGGCTAATCTCTGTTTGAACTAGGGGATGATTTGCATGAGATATTAATCTTTAGAGTCTTACTTATTTGATACCAAATACTTTATCTTTTTCTATGTTTGATTATTTTTCCTAAACAACTACCTTTCCATCAACTAAGGTTGCTTTATCTCCTTTATATTCTAAGCTTGAAATAGAAAGTACATTTTTGTGCAAACCTTGAACAACATAATTTTGTTGATGTGGATGTTGCTTCCATACTATAGCTTTATAGATGATGATCCAATGCAGTTCACAAGATAACTCCTGTTATCTCCATGTTCCATAGAGTATGTATATTTTACTTTTGATAACGTCTTCAATTGGTGAGAGTGACCAGTCATTTGTCCTGAAGCAGCGCTATCAATTACCCATATGTCTTCATCTTGAAATGTTCCAAAGAGAGTTAAGAAGAGTCCTTCATAGTTTTCTATGATTGATTCCTTCTTTAAGAGAGTATGAGACTACATATCTCTTTCATTTTTTTTCTGGATATGGCTTGTAATCTTTTTGATGACCTTCATCATTGTAGAGGAGATCTTCGTGATGCCCTTAGATAACCAAAGCTATAATTCCATGTCGAGAATTCAATAGGGAAATGTATATGTTAATTCTCTTAACGTGATAACTTTTTGTGTTAGATTTTTACTTATTATCTTTGATCTTTATTAGTTCAACACTCAAAACATCAAAAAACTACCAAAATAGTAAGAATAAAGACATAAAATGTAGGCTCCAAGCTAGCGGCAGAACCCCTCATTTTGAGGGAAAAACACGTAAAATCTCTCTTTATGCTTTAGATCTTTCAATTGATGAATACCATGATGTAGACTCAGAAAAGTACCCTCCAATATAAAGTCTTCTTTGAACCTCCCAAATAAATCAAAAATTATGTCGCAACAACTATTCTTTCTTTACTGCGAAATTTCAATCTTCCTCTTGCTGCTCTTCCTTTGACCTTTCTTGCCTTAATTTGATTATTAGCGTTAGTAGGAAACCTAAAGATACCTTATCTTGGTTTCTTTCTCTTCCTATTTCCAAAATCAAACTTTTAGACTTCCCTAGTGCATAAACCCTAACTTCGCATTCCTGAATGAATGTAGAGAGACCCAAACACTTCGACTTCTTCTTTGCATTTCCTTTTAATCCTTCTTCTACTTCCTTCTTCGTCTGAGAGATGATTCAGTGAATGATCCAAATTAAGGATGTGTTCTTATTTTATATAGGCTTCTTACAAGGGAGGACATGTCTCTTCACTTAGGCCGAGTTGATATTGGAGATATTTTGACATTTTCAGGGAAAAATAAATTTTCTTTTACAATTTACAATGTTCCCATATGGTCTTCCATATATGAAAATGACTCTTATACCTAGGACAAACCCTAGAAATACTCAATGGGTGTTTGATGTATAAAATAAAATAACTTGAGAATGAAACCCATGCTCTAATAGTAATAAAATTTTCTTTTTCATTTTATATATACAAGAATACATTTCATACTAATGAAGATTGAACCTAGTTACACCATTTTCAACCACCCTCATATGATTTATAAGTATGATCCATTATAGAAACAATTGTTGTAGAGGACATGATTATCTTTTATAGACTTGTGTCATTGTAGTACATGTGAACCAAGGAGTTTAGCAACCCAAACTTTGGGTTGTAACATAGAATAGATGTGCTTTCATGCATAGGCATCCATGGGGTGTAATCATAGGACACACTTGGTGGGTGCACACTTTCCCAAGGCACTTGGGGACCTTCAACATACTTGTTCTAGGCATGTGGCACTTTGGGTGTAACATCATCAGATGTCAGATTGTTAACGAACAATTCATAAAAAGGTCAAGCTACAATTGAGTATACCCACTCGAATATAACATGGCATTTCCACAAGTATGGTTGGCTTAAAATAAAATGACAAACTTCAAAGTGAGAAATATAACAAAATACCTCATCCTTGTAGGGATTGATGTTGCATGAAAAGTGACATTTTTGGATGAAACATAGATATCATCCTTACAGAAGCCACCCAATGGTGTTTTCCTATGGGCATGGTTTTGTTGGAAGGCGCAACTTATTAATGATCACTACTAAAATGAGGTTCTTTTAACTCTTGTTATTAAAAATTTAATGTAGTGGAGCACCCTTCACCCATAGTTGTGAGTGAAAGAGGCACTCACGTTCAACTAGATATTTAGGCTCATTTTTTTGGACCTTGGTGTTGGCAACTATGGCACTAGGTTCTGCATCAACAATATGTTTCCCCTTTTCGAGGTCTAACTCAAAGTCATAACCTACATTTTACTCTGAGGTTTTTTGCTTTGCAACCAACGAATTCCATGCACAATATTCATTGATGTTATTAGAGGATCTCTTTTGGATCTTGCACCGCGTTCATGTGTCTTTGTTCAACTTCCCATTACCATTGTTTGTTTGGGAATTAAATGGGTTTTCTATGGTGCTTTACCCTAGATATGTCCTTAATTTACGATTTTGGGATGCCCTTTCCCTACTTTTTCTATGACTCACAAGGAAAATTTTAAGGATGGAAAATGATCTTGAAGTTCAAAAACATTGGTGAATCTCACTCCTCCCTAACAATCAAACTATAAAAACTTAATTGATATATTTATAAAATTATTCAAAATTATATTAATTTTATATATAGTCTCTATATAATGTTGGTGATTGTTAAGGTAAAATGATTTTATATTATAAATTTTGGGTGAATCATTTTTAGAAAAAAATGGAAGTTGGTAAATGTTTTTTTTGGGAAATATCATGGAAGATAATCCCACCTTCGAATATTAGCCCCTAAAATTTTCCATGGCTTTGAGGGATTTGTAGATCAAAAGTCTTGCTTCTTTTGTTTCAATTTTATCTTGATTTTGATAACATATTGGTATGTTTCCAAAAGTGAGGAGATGTCCGTGAACTTTATTTTTTTCTACATGTATCTATGTATCTATGTACCTAATGTCATTCAAATCTTTTTATATGAATATTTCTATGCAATGTATGAAAGATATTTGTGAATGTGTCATTTTTTGGACCCTCTTTCCATATCGTGGTCCATATCATGTATGGGTCTTCATAGCTTCCAAAGAGTCCCAAGCTAATGTGACCAAAAATATTGCAGATTCCTCTCTGGCCTTTGCTCACAATAAACTTCCCACTAATCCTTGACATGGAGGGTAGCCTTTAGGAGTGAAAATATAATATTTTCTCTATCGAAAAATATTATGGACTTTAAAACACCCTTCTAGTACATAGATAATCATTTGATTATAATATTTGCATATATCTGGTATTCAAATATACAAATATCAAAATTAATATATTCCTAGAAGGGGGTGTGCATCCAAAGTGGTTACTTGATAAAGACACATTTCATATAGGAATATATCGAAGGACCTGTGAAAAACTATCCATCATCTCATTAATTTTTAGCTAGAAAGACTCCTCGAGCAATAGTTTAATAAGATCTTTTACTCCCTTGTCTTTAATTTTCTTCTAATGCGGTTGTCTAATTAAGAAAGAATGGTCTTCTAAAGGCTTAAGTATTTTGAGTCAAAACTCCTTCTACCCAAACTTCATTCATGGCATGCATAGAAAAAAATATAAATAGCAAACTGCTCTAATACCACTAAATCCAAATTATATAAGGGGAAAATATATATATATATATATATATTATATATATATAATATATATAGATATTGTTGACCAAAATATAGAGTACAATGAAATTTTAATTTTATTAATAAATGGAAAGTTTTAGAATTGTATAAATACATAACAAAAATAATCTAGCTCGATTGGTGACAACTTATCGATGCAATGGCTACCTTCCTTCGATGGATTGTCTTACAATGAGGCTCAAAGGAATTTTTATCATAAAGATGAAATGATAAAACCCTAAACACCCAAAAACTTAACCCTAGAGGATGAAGCACAAAAGGGCTTGTGGGCCTTGATAGCGTAAGTTATAATGTCAACTTTATGAGGTCATGACATGGGATACAATATTTGTTTGGGGTGCTCAGTAGTCCATTATAAAGACCTAATCATGAAGTGAATTTTTCGACTACACTTTTTATTCTATGACTAACAATATCCCACTTCTCTAAAAAAAAAAATTTAGGGTCTCAAAGCAGCTTCAAAATTTCAGGAACAAAAGATATTTTAGAGAAACCACCAAAATAAAAAATTGTGTTGTGAGACAATGGATGCAGATGGCCACCAATATCCATCGACATCAAACTTTCTCACCATAAGAAGAGGAATGGGATTCCTTGAAGAATACTAAGTAACATGTAGGATGGGGACCACAAATTTCACTTAAAATATAAAGTGGAACATCGTGGAGATATAAATTTGAGAAGGGAATTTTGTTAATGATGGTCATGTTTTGCAAAGCATGAAGCACTAAGATAAACGATGAAAATGGAACAAGGGCTTCTAATTTTGATGAAACACACATTGGATTTTTAGAATATGAAAGGCCTTCATATTTTAATAGTACCTCCTCTCCTTTTTTTAATCAATAAATGAATTATTTGATATATGGAACCCATTTCAAAAGTGGTTTTTCCTACAATTTAGACTGCTAATTTAAGAAAAAAATGAAGGATGTTGTTCACTATGTAGGATGATCTCATCGAGAATATAATGCCTCCATTTTTTCAATTCCTAGACTAAGGAATATAATTCTTTGTCATAGGTTCTCAAATAGATAATATTTTTTTAAGAAAGATTCTTGAAAATAATAGGAAATGTGATGTCCTCCATGTTCTAGAATTGCATATACAGTGAATTAAGATGCATCTCAATTAGTCTGAAGGATTTCTACATATGTAGATATGTAAGAACAAGTTACACACAGAATAAATCAATGAGATCGTAAAATGCATGTTAATTTATCCATGTCTAATGAAATGATTTTGCATTTGAATGACCATGTGGAGGACAAGTAATGTGAGAGAAGTGCTAAGTTAATTTATTGTACTAGTTATCGAGGCCAAACGAA
>APFE030783608.1:3116-34402 GCA_000404065.3 Pinus taeda
CAACCAATCTCCTTTTCACAAATTAGATCTGAATCAAGTAGATATTCTCCTTACAGCTGTACCCAAAACATAGTACCAGAAACCATACACCAGAAAGTAGAACCCAGAACAGCAACAATAGTCAGAAGTAGCTAGATCACAACTTAGATTATATACGCTATTTCAAAAGCCTGAAACTAGCGTGCATACGCATCTGCGTATGGAACAACCTGCGTATACGCTCCTTTACTTCACTGAATCTGCGTGTATACGCGTCTTTGCCTTACTGAACCTGCGTACAGATCTTACGAAGGATATTTCACTCTTTCAACTATTCAATCATTAATTAACCCAGGTTACCAGATAGATCAAGCAAGCGTTACATCTAGCAGATCAAAATCATACAAAGATACTATCATTGAAGCTTAAAGATTATGACCCATGAATATAACTTATCCTTCCTTTTGTGCTAAGGTTCCTCCTTCCTTCAGATCCAGATCTGCATCATCACCCAATATACCAGCTCTAGAACTTTATCAGATCTTCAATTATCATTCAGATTGGTGATTTGTCACAAGATCTCCTTCCTCTTTTATAGCCTTCAGCCTTCCCTAATACCATGGTCCAAAACCATAACATTCCAATACCATGAACCCAAAACCAGGGATCAACACATCTGACGAGACGCCATGGTCCAAAACAAGGCTCAAGTTCCAAGATCTAACTTCCAAGGACCAAAAGAATGATCCCCAACATATACACACTTTTGTAATGTATAACCCGCGTGTATACGCGCCTTCGTCTAGATGAACCTGCATATGTGTCTTTTTCTACTTTTTGAGTGCCTGAACTGAGATCTATTACCAAAGAGAGTTGCCATCAAGGACAACACTCGTGCCATAGCTCTAGAACTGTGCCATAATGCCAACACAAGTGTTTTTCCCCTTTTGTTGACGCATTGATTTTCGAGGCCTCAACATAGTCGTAGCACTGGGGATTTCTAGAACTGGTTCTTGAGGTTGAGGTTTGTTTGACAAACTCATCATACACACTGGGTTGCAGGGGTGGCCTCAATTAAAGGCAGATCACCAGGGTATGTTCCAATGAATGATGACAATTTGAAACTTTCCTGGACCTGCTTCAGTAAAATATGTGACAAACTCTGTGTGAGATCCTATAAAGGGTAATACACCATTTTGGGTGGTGGACATCCTTTTCTCATAGTACGTGAGTTGATCTATCATAATTATTTTCCCATCATGGGGGAACATCATGATTCGAAACACTAAAATACTATTGAAATCATCTGATACGTGTAGCTACGACCCAATAATATATTGTAATCTAGCTGGGCATCAAGGACCTATATATCTATGAGAACTATTTTACTAGCAAGTTCTATGAGAATGTCTTGAAAAAGTCCAATGGGAGCCTAGGGATGCCCATCGTATGCTCTGAGTGTGATGGGTGATGCAATGAGTTTGAGGGATCCTAGTTTATACCAAATTGATTTGGACATGATCTGGGTAGATGCTCCCTCATCAATGATACAACAATGGATGTTGATACTTTGAATGGTGATTGGAATCTGAAAGGCGACTATCAATGGAAGGCATGGAATATAATTATCAAAATAGAAAGCCATCAAATGAAAATAGACTAGGTCAATTGTGCCTAAATCAGAAATAAGGGATTTCTAATGAGTTGGGAAAGTTTGTAAAACCTCCAGCGTTGACATAGTTCATGGGGATTGAGCTGGATCATCTATGATGCTATAGCTATGAGCAACCTTTAAATTATGTCCTACTCGACATAGTGGTCCTTTGACCATTCATGGGATGCTTTCTACTAGGGGTTGAGGTAACGTTAAAGGTGTTGTGGCTATACCAGTGGTTGGTTGGTTTCTAGAGGGGTTCCATACTCCCAGTTTTGTGTTTCTAGGAGAATATCTTCTCTGGCCATGGAAATGTCATAATTGGTGGGATCCTTGGAACATCCTCCAGGAGGATTCTGCTACTGCTAGGGGGAGGGTTTGTGTTGGGTATTCACTACTCCCTGGTGGGTGAAGGGATTCTGCATGTCTGAACATTGTTGGTTTGGCCCTCCCTCCCCTTGGTTTCTTTCATCCTCTTCAACTCACAGAGTTGATGACAATGATGGGTGTAATGCTGATATTCCCCAAAAATAACACAAGAATGGTTAGTCCTTATAATAGGGTTCTTTTTTTCTTTTGTGGGTTGTTATTATTCTGACCCTAGTTTTGGTTTCGGTTAGGGGGATTGTGCTCAGCTGGTACTCGCGAAGGTTTTGTTTGGTTGCTGCCCCCTTTCCTAGGTTCCTCTTTCTTCTTGTTATTTCCTTTCTTATTTTTGGCATTCAGTCGGTTGGTCATATTTAGTTATTAAAAATATTTTTGTTGTTGTGGGAAAGAGGATTGCACGAAATTAGCCCCAACATTATGTTGTGTTTTGGGGTTACTCTATTGGGGTGTTGTAAAAGGGAAGTAGGGATTCCCTTATCCTTGTTTGGTGTAAGTGCTTTGGGAGGTGGAAGGTACCTATGCAACATGTGGAGGGTATTGACCACCTTGCATGGGAGGGTATTGGCCACCATGTCTGGGAGGGTATTGGCTACTTTTCATGGTAGAGTATTGGTTACTTTGGACAGTAAGGTTCTATGAGGATGCAAGATGATTAGGATGATATCTTATGTTGGATAGTGTTTGTATTGCAGGTAGAGTACTATATGGTTGGTAAGTGGTTGGGCCTCTGTACATGTTTCCATATTGTTGGAAAGTGTTTCCAAGTTGATTTTTGGCTATGTTTCCAATCAAACTGTCTGCAACACTTGATGGTCTTGGTTTCTCTTGTCTGGATGACTGTAACCAAGGGGAATTGAGTAGAATGTAGTGGAGGTATTATAATTGAGTATAAATGAGCTAAAATTGTTTAAATTTACTTATAACCTCTTCTTTTGTTTATGGGAAGGTGGTAGCCACATCTTTTGAGATCATGTGCATAAGAGATTTTAAAAAGAGGTTGAGGAGGAGGTCCTCATCTACGTTCACTTTGTACAATCCACAACGTTTATGTCATTCATGGACATGGTCCAAGATATGGATGACAATTGTTTGTCGTAACTCAGTGAGTAGATCTAATCGAGTATCATGATGTATTGGGAGCTAAAATAAAGTGAGAAATGACTTCGCTAGAGAGTCAAAGGTGTCATGAGAACCAAATGCCTCGCTTATGTACTATTTCGCCACAAGCCTACTGAGGGTGTGTTGAAAAAGTCGTAGGAAAATTGAGTCATCTGTGATGTTATTGTATGAGCTCCATAGATGAATGTTCATAATGTGGTTTCCCTGATCTTCCCCATGTTTCCCTTCAAATTTTGGTATATTTGAGTGTAAGTTGGTTGGCATAGGGGTCCAATTCTGACTATGTGTAATGGGGTCATTTTTCAACTTGCTTAGTTTAGGGGGATTTAAGGAAGAGAGAAATAATATTTTGGTGTCATTTTCCATTTTAAAACAATTTTGAACTAGGATGTGAAAAGGGGTTCCCTAGGGGGAAGTGTCAAATGGGCTACTCAGAGGGGAAACATGTGGGCTCCCCTAAGGGGTGGTGTGTGGAATCCCCTAAGGGGTAGTGAAAGGAATACTTTGAGGGGGATGGGTCCCAATTAAGGTTGCTCCAAAAAAAGATGAACCAATAATAGTTGATGTGTGATGTCTTTTACACTGAAATGGTGAGAGATCTGGCACATTTTCCCACAATGATGGGAGGTTTCAGAAGTGCCTAGAGTGACAAGGTACCATTGGGTCCCCTATGGTGTCAAATGGAGTGTGTGATACTCCTTTGATGAGGAAGAATATGTATCAAAGCAAGTAAATCACATACATAAAACAAAGTGAAAAACAAATGGTTACTTTCCCTATATGTTATGCTATGTGATCAATAAAACAAGAAAAAAGGTCTTTGTTTGTTCTTCATATGATAAAAAATCCTAACAAGAACTACACATCCTTTCTACTCTCAAAGTAGCTGGGCCTTACAATGATATCTTTTTGACATGTATTAAGGCTATGTCTTGAAAGAAGTGGTGACACTTTGAGAAGCCAAAGAATCAACCAAGGTAATCAAGAGGCTTTATTTCTTACCGCACCTCCACATATAAGGAAATATACCCTAAAAATTTGGCCACTAGGATACCTTCATCCCATGGGGGCAGTCGAGTCTTTAACTTCTTGGTAGTCAATCTTTAGTATCAATCACATATAGGCCGGGTAGCCCTATATAGTACCGCACTCACTGCGACCTATGCCAAACCCCTTTTAAATCATATTTCTGATGTGCCCGAGTATTCTTTTTTGTGAGATGATGAAAATTTTAAAGAACCCTAAAGGACAACTTCTATGTTTTAAAATGTATCATGACCATGGTGGATTATGGGATGCTTACCCCCAATGGTTCTAACATGAACTATAAATTATTTTGTGGCACCTGTGGGGAATTTAATGTCTTCAAGTTAGTGTTTATTTTAGAGAGTCTTACTTCACTTATGGTGTGAAGGGGTAAGTTAGAATAAAATAAGAATAAAAGCTCTTGAAACTAGATTCCCTTTGTAAAAAGTTTAGAGTAGCTTAGTGTGTGGAGTGTAATACATGTTTAAGTGACAAAGTGAGCATACACAAAGTGTGTAATGATGTGTTTGTTTCTTACGAGTACCAAAGACACCTTCCTTGGAGTTGGTTGTTACCTACAAGGAGCATACAAGAAATTGGATGTTGTTAGTGGAAAAACATAGATAAACAAAGCATTGAAAGTAATAAAAAGAATGCATGAACAAATACAAAACTAAAAAATACACTAGATAACACATAAACAATCTTAATGAAGGAAAAAAATCAACAAAGATTAGGAAAAGGGTCCTCTTTATTGACTACTGGTTGTATAAGAGTTAGAGTGGAAGAATAAAAAGACACTTGAAGATAATTGTGTGAGAAATGGTGATAAAAAACTCTCAACAAGGATTTCCCTTTCTCTAATCTATTTGCAAGCTCTCTCTCTTTCTCAAAGAAGTATAAAAGACACTCTCAATGATGGAATTATCTTCTCAATGGTAGGCTTATTTCTAGGGTGAAATTTTGGCAGCATAACAATGCACTGCTTCTTCCTGTTTTGGGCTCTCCCTGAACTTATATTTATAGAGTTTTTTGTACACTCCTTCCCTCCTTGCCTCATCAATGAGGTTGTTTGCCTCATAAATGAGATGAGAGCTACCATCTATTTTCCTTTAAGGTTTCTTGGGGCTCAAGGCTCAAATTTGTCAGCCCATCATGTCAAGAGTTGGAGTGTTCTTCAAGCAAGTTACTTGGAGTTGGTTGTTACCTACAAGGAGCATACAAGAAATTAGACATTGTTAGTGGAAAAACATAGATAAACAAAGCAATGAAAGTAATGGAAACAATTCATGAACAAATATAAACTAAAAACTACACTAAGTAACACATAAACAATCTTAATGAAGCAAAACAAACAACAAAAGTTAGGAAAAGGGTCCTCTTTATTGATTGCTAATGGTATAAGAGTTACAATAGAATAATAAAAGACACTTGAAGAGAATTTGTTAGCTCATCATGTCAAGAGTTGGAGTGCTCTTCAAGAAGTTTGAAACCCAAGATGTTGACTGGACTTTTCACGACCATGCGACTATCAAAGAAAAAACCGTGCGGTTGTTAATTTCCGGTAATGATGGACCCTTGCGGTTCAATTTTTTAACTTTAACCTTAGGAAATATTTTAATTTTTGGTATTCATGATGCTTTTACCTTAAAATGTAAACTATGTATTTGCTTATCACTGAATTTGAGTGTCTTCTAATTCGTATAGACGAGTGTACGATTTTCATATGATAACACCTTGTTACAAACTAGTCATCAATCTGGTCACATAAAATTTTCCTTGGAACCTATTATGGACATATACAAAATACTTGATGCAATATGCTAATAAGTTCCCAAAACACATAAAACTGATTATGGACATAAAAAATATATCATCAAGGTTTTTCATGCCTTTAGAAATGCTCACAACTAGATCTTGATCATCATGCTTCTTCTAGAATCAAATTTGGCTTCACAATGACTCCAAAACCCATATAAAACCCAAAAATTAAACTAGTGGCTTGATAAAATAACATAATCTAGGTGCACTCTACAAAATGGAAAAAATACAGTAGACATTCTATAGAAAGGCTACCATCGATTGGCTTAACCATTCGACAAAATGCATTTCCATTGGAAAAATAAAGAATAAAATAATCAACCACCCATCAATTCAAATCCTTGACCTCACATGAGACAAATAACATTCGAACCAACTATGCTATACGATACCTCATGCAAGGAGGTATTCTTGACTCTATTTCCACTATTTATCCATGTCACTAGGGTTGAGCCACCCACGTCACAATGCCACAGTCTCAAGATCGAGACAATAAGCCATTCAGCAATTGTGCCTTCGATACACTCTAGATCTATGTCACAGAACCACATTCTTTGGGTCGATCCAATCAACAGTTGTGCCTTTGGCACAATTCAAATCCACATCATAGTAAAACATTGAGCTAACAAGTTAAACAACAGTTGTGCCTTCAGTGCGCTATAGATCAACATCACCGTACATTTTTGAGCCAACAAGCCAATCAACAATTATTCCTTCGACACACTTGAGATCCACATCACAATACAACATTAAATTAATAAACCAATAAAAAAATGTGGCTTTAACACACTCATAATAGAACATCTCAGGGTAGAGCCTATTAATAGTTGTGCCTTTTCACACTCCAGATGCACGTCACATTACAATGTTGAGCCAACAAGCCAATCAATAATTGTGCACTCGACACACTTCAAATCCACATCATAGTATAATTTCAAACCAATAAACCAATAAAAAATTGTGCCTTTGGCACACTCTAGATCCACATCATAGTACAATGTCTCAGGGTTGATCCTATCAATGGTTGTGCCTTTGGTACACTCCAAATCCATGCCATAGTACAATTTTGAGCTAGTAAGACAAAAAAAAATGTGCCTTTGGCATACTTCATATACATGTCAAAGTACAATGTCAAGCCAATAAACAAATCAACTTCAAATCCATGTCATAATGCAATGTCGAGCCAATAAGCCAATAAGCCAATAAAAAAGTATGCCTTTGGCACACTTCAAATTCATGTTAGAATAAAGTGTCAAACCAATAAACCCATAAAAAATTGTGCCTTCAACGCACTCAAGATCCACATCACAATACTACGTCGAGTAAACAAAAAAATATTTTTTTTTTCCTTCAACACACTCCATGGTTTTGACCCTATGACCTACAAAATAGACTCACCTCAAACTAGCCATGAGGATTGATTACTCACATTAAGCTCTGCATTCAAAACCAATGAGCTTAAACCACAACTTGTGCCATAATATATACTTGTCAGGCCCCTTTATTTAAGGAATGAGCTGACTCATAGAATCATGCCATAAAACCTGGGGGCTAAAATTTATTGGTCATTTGTTTTAATGATGTCATACTGACCACATGGCTCATTTTTTGTGGGCTATGTGTCATCTAGATTCACTCTTATTGGCCAACCAAGAGATCCTTGTTAGCATGCCAAGTGGTAGGGTGCCACATGATCAATATTATTCCATGTCATCCTACACTACCATGTGGACTTGTCACAAGATGCCACTTGTCCTGGTACTGCCACTTGCATCTACTACTTGTATACCTTGTCTGCCATGCGTCATCATCTCATTGAGGAAGATTAAATTTCTTGAATCTTTTCTCATCATCCACCACTCATGCTTTTGATCGTCGTTAGATTAGTTGAAATACACACATGGTTTAACTTTGTTAAAAAATGCACAAGTTCATTGCTCGAAGCCATTGATTAATTTACTAATGTTGGATCTTTCCTCCAGTATGTGCAATATTTAAGAAATATGGTGACTTTACATAAATTTTGTGTTTTTGGTCCTTATTGCAGTTGTCTGCTTTAGGTGATCATAATTTCTCATTTGGGAGGAGTTTTTCAAAGTGTGCTATCATTGGAAAGGTATCGAACATGCCATCCATAAACTCATTAGGACATCATAATATTGATAAAAACTCAATAACTTCAAACCTACTTGAATTCACTTGATGAGGACATGCAAGTGATCTAACAATCATACCTCTTCATGAGTGACATTGCTTTTTCCTTAGGCATCCCATTTGACATCATTGTGACTTGTTTTCATCAACAACAACACTATGTGCAATACTCTCCCACTTTTTCATTTATGGAAACACCATCAAACATTGATGGTCTTTGATGGAAATGGACCAAACTCCCCCTGACATGATGCTGAAGATTTTATCCCCCCTGACTGGCTCTGAAGATTCTTCCTATTGCTTTATCTCCTTTCTTATCTACTTCAATGTTTTCTTATCAATGTATTCCTTTCCAATGTATGCATTCTCTCTAGCTTTGACATCAATGGCAAAGGGACATGGTTTCTTACCAGTGCTCCACGACTATTTTTGGACCTAATCCTATTGTAAATGGAGTCCCTCCCAGAGACCACGCTTCCTTTGTGCATAATATCTTCACACGTAAGTGCCTTCCAATTCTCTACAATTGTTCCTAAACTTTCTTGTGGACTTTATCAATGAAATCCCCCCAAGAACATACTTATTTTTGTGAGAATCTCCCCTGTCAATATGCTTCCTTCTTCGTGCAAAAGCTTACTTATATACATCTTCCTCATATATCTTCAACAATTCTCCTTGATTTGCTGCAAATGTCAATATCTATCCCTAAGATGTTGGATCAAAATCTTTTCCTTTTATTGCATGTTCCAATGGTGGACTTCCTCCCTCTGTGGAAAATTTTGGGACTCCATAAGAGACAAAATTGATATGTTTTCTTGAGATGATTCATTGACAAGATTCCTTCTAGTTTGAACTCTTGAATCTCTATGTCCATATCCTACAAAATATCAAGTCCCAAACAATTATGTCTTTGTTTGACTCCACCTCAATTGAGTATGAAATTTTCATCCATAAGGGACTCAAAGGAACTCATTTTAAGAGATGCCTAGTAATTATTGTTGTAAGAAAACTCAACCAGGTGTATATAACATTCCCACTTAGTGGGTTGATCCATCACAGACATGCGAAGAATATCCTCAAGAATCTGATTAGTTCTTTCAATCTATCCATATGTTTGAGGATGATAAGCAATGCTGAAATTCAATTGTATCCCAGTCCTACAATAATTATTTTCCAAAAAATGGAGGTAAATTTTGCATCTCTATAAGATATTACAATTTTCGGTATTCCATGCAATATAAAATTATATTTGATGAAAATTTCAGCTATATGAACAACTTTTTATGTTGATTGAATTGGTATAAAGTAGGCTATTTTAGTCATTTTGTCCATTACAACCATAATTGAATCATTTTGTCTTCTAGTTATAAGTAGCCCTATAACAAAATATAAGGAAATAATTTCCCATTTCCATTCTGGAATGGGAAAGGGATTCAATAATCCCACAGGATGTTGATGTTCCACTTTTACTTTTTTTCATTCCTGACATTGTGTTAAATATTCAGCTACCTCCCCCTTAATTCTAGACCAAAAGAATTCCTTCCTAAGTGTTGAGATATTTTTCTGGTAACTAGGATGAGCTGAAAAAGGCTTTTTATGATGCTCATCTAGAATTAGTTGTTTGAGTCTTGACACATTAGGGTTGTAAATTCTATTTATGAATGTTAACATGTCATCCTTATTTAGGGAATATTCTGACTTTTCTACTTTATCGACTTCGGTTATCAACTTCTCTTGTATTTTATTATAAATTTGATCCTCTAAGGTTGTTTTAATTTTCTCAACAAGGTTCGTTTTAACACTACTTACAGAAATTTTGCAAACTTGTTTTACACTTCTACTCAAAGCATCTGCCACTTTATTTTCTTTTCCTTTGATATGTTTGGTATCAAAATCAATTTTTCTTAGAAAGGCCATCCATCTAGCCCATATAGCATTTAAATCAGGCTAGATGAAAAAGTACTTTAGGCTGATATGGTCAATAATTAATGTAAATTTCCTTCTTATCAAGTAATGGAGTCACATCTTTAATGCATGTATTACCGCAACTAGTTCCAAATCATACAAATCATAGTTCTTTTCATGATATTTCAATTTCCTAGATTCATATGTTATTATATGATTATTCTGCATTAATACCCCATTAATCCTTCTAGGAAAGCATATGTACATACTGTATATTCTTTATTAGGATAAAAAAATTTAAGTATTGGTGCTACAACTAATAGATGTTTTAGTTGTTCAAAACTTTCTTGGCACTTCTCAGACCACTCAACATTGACTCCTTTTTTGTAAAGAGGTTATGGGGTAGGAAAACTTAGAAAACCATTCAATAAATCTACATTATTATCACATAATACCCATAAAATATATGACACCTTCTTCATCTTTAGGGACATACCAATTAAGGATTTCTTTGACCTTTTCAGGGTTTGCAATTCCTTCTTTGGAAATTACATGTCCCAATTTTTGAATCCGTTCTTGGTATAACTTGCACTTATTGAATTTAGCATAAAGTTGATATTCTCTAAGTGTCTGCAACACTATTCTTAGGTGTTTTTCATGCTCTTCTGGGGTCTTAAAATAAAGTATAATTTCATCAACAAAAATTAGCACAAACCTATCCAAATATTGGTTGAAAACACTATTCATTAAACACATGAAAGTGGTTGGAGTGTTTGTAAGTCCAAACGGAAGCACAATAAACTCATAATTCCCATATATAGTTCCAATTTTTATGAATTTCCTCATCCTTAATCCTCAATTGATAATAACCAAACCTTAAATCTATTTTGGAAAAGATAGTGGCTCCTCCATATCATCTAAAGTTCTTGCCTTATTTTCCTGCGAAAAGTCTTCCGCCTATACAACAAATAATTTAAAACCTTCTCTAACACATATTTTTAGTTGTAAGGTTGTTATCTTCCTAGTATAAATTGGTCTACATATATCCTTAATGACCTATACCTCTCCCTCATATATTGTACAAATGAAAATCTCTCTAAGCAATCAATAATTGATCTGTTCTTTTCTAACTTGTCCATTCCTACCAATACATCATAAGGTCTTAAAGGTAAAACATTTGGGTTCATTTTTATTTTACATCCATTTAAATTATTGAAACTTATGTCTTTAACCTAGATGGTAACTTTCATTTTGGTACAAATGGCTAGTTGGACCAACCAATATTTTTTATTCTTTTCTACATTCAACTTACATTTATCCACTATTTGAGGACCGATATAACTTAAACTAGCCCCTGGATCTATTAAAATGGATATAGGTTGCTTTTGGAGTTTACCTTCTATCTCAATCATGGTGTACTAATTATCAACTTAATGTTATTTCAAGTTTTCATTAATTCTTGGGATGCTTCTAGCCACGACATTCACTATGGAGGCTTCTTGAACATTCTACAGGGCTTGAGATGATTTCACATTATATTGGAAATTTTGAAGTAGATGAGGTTCTCCAAACCAACAACACTCAATAGATCCCTTTCTTTTCCATTAACTCCTTATTGTTCAACTCTATTGGTCTAGACCTATTCTAAGATTGAGTCCTTTACTGTTGATTATTTGCCTCGTTAAAATTCTGATTCCGGTGATTTTTACCAGAATTTTTAGGGGACAAATATTTATACCCCTTGTTTTCATTCTTAAGTCTATCTTTTTTCTCAATGTTTGGTGAAGATTTAGAATTATCACTTATCTACTCAGTTTTTTTATAATAGATTCTAGCTTTCTAACTAACTTCGTCCATGGTTTTAGGGTTGTCATACTCAATTTTTTTCTTTAAAAGAAATGGGAAGACAATTAATAAATTGTTGTACTTTTTCCTCACGAATGTAGGGTACATATCATAAGAGGTGGATAAATTCTGCCACAAGTTCATCTATATTGATTTTTTACTAGATTTAGCTCATGAAATTCTTTTGCTTTATCATCATAGTATCTCTCTATCAGATACTTTTCTTTAAAGAACTTATGAACTCCTCCCAACTCATAGTATTTTCTTTTATATTATATGTTTAGTCAATTTAGTATCCTAAATTGCTTTGCATAAATTATCAACTGAGGCTCATAAGCTGATGAAGTGTATTGCACTGTATGTGCTAGTTAACCCTTCTTACGTCATTGTTTTCTATTTTATATTATTTTGGGGGTTTTTGTTCTTTGTCCCTAATGATGTACAATTTGAACTATAAGAAACCGAATCTAAATTTCTTAAAGGTGAATCAAGAGCTCAAAAGCTAGTCAAAATCTAAGTTAAGAGAAGGGAAAAAAAAACAGAGTGTCTATTTGATTTTGTCATTGATCCGAAGTCAAGAATTAAAAAGTGAAATTTGTAAGGCCAATCAAAATAATTACAGAGAATGAAACTGACTAAAGCACTTTTAGCTGTCCAAGCCTTCAATTTTGAAAGATAACTTTCTTGAGATGGCATACAAGCAACTTACTGTACTTTATAGTCCAAATAACTAAATCAAATATGCAGAGAGTAACTAATTGATTTCAATCCTCGTGTGAAGTGAATGTTTAACCATTTAGTTTAGGATGAATATCAGCTTGAAATGGTGACCAAAAACATTTATTCACACAGTGCATTGGAAATCTGAACTAGGAAATAAATAATAGAGGAAACAAACAGTAAGTAAACTAATCAACAATGCATCCTTATTACTTTACAATCTTACCCTGTTTAAAAACAAAGTTGTTTCCTTTATGAAATAGATTGAAGAAACAAGACTGCACCATCGAATTCTAACATTATGCTATTAACCAGAACTAAAAGAAAACAAACTACAAGGAATCAACCTAAACTACAAATACTGCTAAAAGTAAGTAATGAAACTAAACTGAACAATAAACAAAATAAAAAGAAAAAAACCTCCTTCAGTGTAGGGACCCTCTGCAACTGACTGAGTTGAGTTGCTAATTAGCTGAAGATATTCTTTCAAATAGTCACTTGGTCAAACACGATTTCATAGTATTAACAAGAAAACAAGTTTCAAAACTACACAGTTGTAAGTCTGAGCTTAATACATCCCAAAATTCGAACTGCTCTCAGTTCTGTACAACTGATATTTAAAGAAAACATTCATAAATGTCTTTTGAGGAAAATTAGCTACAGGTGGTCTACATGTATTACAACCAATCTGCGTAAATGTTTGATCAGCTACAGATGACTTGAATTCAAATAAGGTGGTTGCATAGAACCGTTGACACAGGTGGTTGATCCGAGTTAATGCTTCAACAGATTTGTTGGATTTATTAATTAACCATGAAAGGGTGGACAAAGAATCCTATTGCTTCCGGGTTTCATATGTTTGACTCCACCTTTGACTGTGGTCTTTTTTTGTTGATCTGGGCTGGGTGACTAGGATAGGATCCATGTCGAGACAATTCCAGAGATGCCCATGTGGTCGGTTTCTTCGTTTGACACCTATAACCTGTTCAACAATGGAAGTAGCTATGGAACACATGGTTAGCTATAGAATAGGCTGCGTTCCATAGCTAATTTGCAAAAACTTATTTCAAATAGAAAAAAACATAAAAGTATAACATGTCAATCATTTAATGTCTTCCTCGAGACAAAATTTATCATTTATCAGTGATGGGGATTTGTCTTTTATGGAAAACATGAGAAATAAGTGAGAAAAGTTGTCAAAGAGACAATAATTCTGAGGTCCAACATACCCCCACTGCAAAATCATTGCATGTCCCCATGCAATTTTTCCAAAACTATGAACTCTTATTTCCTATTGCATCTGCTCAGATACCTCTTCTAGTACATCTAACTTTTTTCTCTTACTCCTCTTTGAAGTGACTCCATCCTTGATTTCTTCATAAGAAGTTCGTATTTAAGGTTGATGACTGTTTTTTTCAAGTTTCTATTCTTCCTCTTCAACTTCCTATTATTCTTGTACCATAGCCCTAGGTGTAGTATTGTATTATCATGAATGGCTTTATCCAATTTGCTTTGTTCCTTCAGGGTTTCATTTTCTTTCTTGATATGCATGTTCAATATCTCTAACTCATAGATTTCTTGTTTGAGAGAGTTAGTTAGAGGTTCTTGTGGATTGACAGGTTGTTCTAGATTGGTTGAGTGATCTTGGATCCATTGAGGCACTTTTCTTTTCCAGTGATTCTATGTAATCATAATTTTTTTGCTGCACTGGGTCTATGCTTGGGGATCCTCTACTGGGGCTGCCTTCAAAACACTATTTAGGAGAGTTTTGAGGACTGTATGTAAATGGAACATTTTCAGGAGATGGTACTGGGGTTTCTTCTTCTAGATTTATGAACTTTCTTCCCTTTAATGATACCTTCTTTAACATACCTCGGAGTCTAGAGCTCCTTCTAAGTTGTAGGGGGTTTATGTTCTCCTCCTTTGTATCCTTTTTCTCCTTTCCTATCTTTTCCTTCCTCTTGATTTGTTTCCTAATCTTTGTCAAATTTTCAAAGATTAGTTGTTCATCATCTTGTTGTAATGAAGATTCAGGCTTGTTCTCAGTAATTCCATCAACTTTCTTTTTTATCTTTCCTTTTTTCTTGATCTTTTCCCTGATCTCTATCTCAGAGACTGGCTCTTCATCATTTTTTTGTGTGGAGGACTCAGGTTTGCTTTGAATGGTCATACTGGTCTTTGTCCTCTTACTCCTTCTGACATTACCCTCTTCAGGTGATTTTGGTGTCTCTTGGAAATAGTTTCTTATCAAGAAGTTTTCCCAAGTATCTCCTATTCTTTTCAGATGATACTCAACTAGTATTTTTACCAACCCATGATGGTACAAAGTTGTGTCTATGAATTCTATTTTCTTCTGTACATTTGAAGCCATCCTCCTTAGACTATTTAGAAGGAAGAAAGGGAGGTTGATGTTTCCATTTTCTAGAAATTTCACCAATAAACATATATGATAAACATACATGCATCCAAATCTTCCCTCATAGGTAATGAATTTTTGTAATATCAAAAACATGCTTCTCCATTTATTTTTAGGTGCTGAAATAGGAATTCATTTTCTAAACATAGTGACATCCATACCTGGGTTCCTGAGGATTACCTTCTATGATTCACTATGAAATTCTTTGTTTTTGAACCATCTCTCACCAAGTCTTGGCAGTTCTGTAGCCTATGCTATGTAAGATTCTGTTATTGCAAACTTAATATCTCCAATCTCTACTTCTATACCATCAAATGATCTAGCAAAAAATTTTGTGATCTCCTTGTGATATCCATCAAAATTTTCAGTGAAATTGAGCCATCCAGTCTTCTGCAACATCTCCTTGAGTTGTGGGTATCCTTCCATAAACTTTTCCCCTATGGGCTCTGCCCTGACAATGAGTCCCATGGTCTCTGTTTCGTAGAATTTTCTAACCTTCAAAATTACTCTCTTGGTCTATGAAATGAACTGACTGTGGGTATGGTGAAAAATAACTATGGGTTTGCATGGAATAAGTAGACGTGAGGGTTTGGAGAGATGTGAATATGTTGGTCACATCGTAGTTTTGACCGTTAACGGATGGAGTTATTAGAGACTGTTTAAGTACAGAGTGGCGAAGATGTGGTATGATGAAATCATTATAGATCATTTGGTATCGAATGTGGAAGATGTGGTGGAGATGTGGTATCATGAAGTGGCAGTCAAATCAAATGATGACTTGTTAAGGAGACATATGATCATTCATATTATAGATGAATTATGTTTATGACTTGCTGTTTGAAATAAATTTGCATTTTACCTTTAGAACTTAACCTTTTGCTTGATAATTCTTTTGGTGTTGATTTGTAGGTACTTTGAGCATGGTTGATCTCCAAAACTTGATTCTTCAATTTCCCTGCATTCATGATTTATTTGTAAGCTGTACAATTGCGCTAGAGATGATAAGTAAGTTGTAGCCGCATAATCATATTAGCTGCGGAATGGAATCAACTGCAGAATGTGAAAAGCAGGAAAAGTGAAATATGGCTTATGAAATATGGATGTAAAAATAAAATGGAAATGAGTTTTGACAGTGAGATGGAATGAGATGTAAGATAAATGAAAAATAGGGTGAAATGGGGTAAAACTATAAGAAGATAAAATGTAAATGAAATATGACAGTGAGATGAAGTGGAACTGTAGAAAAAAGTGAAAACAGAATGAGATGGAATGAGATGATGAATTTGCAAACTCTAAACTATAAATGAATGTAGCTTTTTGTCACTACTTATTACAGAAAGGAAATGGAAAATATAGGATGTGAGAAATCTCTTATTTTCACCCTGTATTTTCTGTATGAGGATGCCAATCAATGATTGGTTTTCAACCTCATACATTTTTTTTTTGGTCAAATAAAGACTAAGTTAGTGGAGAAGAAGAATTCTTCTTCACTAGCTTCATTTCAGAGTTATCCTCGAAAATCTTAATGAACTCCTCTCTTGAAACTAGTTTTTGATATATCTTCAACTGATGACCATTCACAAGAAGAGGTATTTTGCTTCCATCTATTGTCCTTATCTTTATTGCTCTATTATTAAAGACTTCTTCAATCTCATATGGCCCAATCCAATGAGTTTGAAGCTTCCCTTGAAAATCTTTGAACTTTGAATCGAACAACAATGCCGAATCTCCTGCTTGAAACTTCTTCTCCTTAATATATTTATCATGTCATTTAGCCCTTTGTTGTTGAACTATACTGGTTCTTTGGACTGCATCTTTCCTGATTTCATCAAGTTCATTGAGCTGCTCCAATCTATGTTTCTATGCCTCTGATAAATCCAATCCCAATTGAACTGCCATCTTGAAGGTTTTGATTTGAAACTCTATAGGGAACAAGGCTTGTTTCCCATAAACAAGTTCATAGGGCGTATGTCCCGTTGCGTTCCTCCATGTCGTTCTATAGGCACATAAGGCTTCAGGAAGCCTTTCTGCCCAATCTCTTCTATATAGATGCACGGTATTAGTGAGAATTCCTGCAATCACCTTATTTGTAGATTCAACTTGACCATTTTCTTGTGGATGGTAGGGAGTAGATTTCCTATGTTTGATATTTTAATCTTCCACAAGGCCCTTCACCCTTTTAGATGTAAATTGAGATCCTTGATCTGTCACAATTTCTCTTGGAACACCAAAACGAGTGAAGATGTCCTCAAAAATAAAATTAGCTATAGATTTTTCATTAGCAAAAGGTAATGCTTTGGCCTCTACCCATTTAGTGACATAACCAGTGCATACCAATATATACTTATTTTGCTTAGATGAAGGATTAATTGGCCCAACAAAATCTAAGGCCCATTTTTCAAAAGGTTCAATGAGTACCTGAATTTGTAGTGGAATTTCATTTGAAGGAGCAGGTTTCCATACCCTTTGGTAGCTGTCACACCTGCTGACATATTCTTTGGCATCTTTGAAGATGGATGGCCAATAATATCCTAAAGAAAGGATTTTATAGGTTGTCCTCTTATCAGCAAAGTGTCCACCACACGACTCATCTTGACATGCCTTAAGAATCTCAGGCATTTCATCTTCCCTAACACATCTTCTGATCATAAGATCTAGGCATGTCTTATACAATTCATTAGTGATCCATAAGTATCTTGAACTTATCTGAATGATTTTTCTTTTTTCTCTAGGAAACAAATGTGAAGGTAATTTCCCTGTGACTAAATAATTAGCAGTATCTGCAAACCAAGGAGTTTGAGTAGTCACTGCAAAAATATATTCATCAAGAAACTTATCTTCAACTGGAGTGTCATCTTTGATATTTTGAATTCTAGACAGGAAATCAGCAACTATGTTTTGTTTTCCAGGTCTATCTAGCATAATAATATTGAATTCCTTCAAGAGTAAAATCCATCTTGTAACTCTGCCATTAGTAATAGGTTTATTTATTAAATATCTAATTGCAGAGTGATCTATATGAACGAATGTTTCATAGCCTGTTATATAATGTCTAAACTTGTTGATTGCATGAATAATAGCTAAAAGTTCCCTTTTAGTTACAGTATAGCTCAACTCAGTGGGAGTTAAATTCCTATTTGTATAGTAGATGGCATAGGGAATCAAGTCTTTTTGTCCTAATACAACTCCTAGAGATGTATCTAAAGAATCTGTTGAAATGTGAAAAGGTAATTTCCAATTTGGACCTCTCAAGATGGGTGCTTCAGAAATTTTTGTTTTTAAAGCCTCAAATGGTAGCTGCCAGTCAGGATTCCAATTTAATTCACAATCCTTGGTAAGTAATTTGAAGAGTGAGGATGCTATTTTAGTGAAATTTTCTATAAATCATCTATAGTATTATGTGAATCCTAGAAAACTTCGAACATCCTTTTGGCAATTTGGAATTGATAATTTAGAGATGACTTCAACTTTAGATTTATCAACTTTAATCCCATCTCCTGAATGTGATGCCCTAAAACAATACCTTCTGTAAACATCATAAAACATTTTTCATGGCTTAGTGAAAGGTTTGCTTCCTTACATCCTTTAAGAACTCTTTCCAAATTTTCCAAAGCTTCTTCAAATGTATTCCCATAGACTACAAAATCATCCATATATACCTCTACACAATCATGCATTAGATCAAAAAAATTCCTAGTACTTCTCTTTGGAATGTTGCAGGTGCATTACATAACCCAAAAGGAAGCATTCGGTAGGCATAAGTTCCCCATGGATAAGTAAATGTGGTTTTATCTTGATCTTCAGGTGCCACCTGAATCTGATTATAACCACTAAAACCATCCAAGAATGAGAAATACTACTTACCTGCTAATGCATCTAACACTTGATCTATAAGGGGCAAAAGAAAATGATCTTTAAGGGTATCTTTATTGAATTCTCAGAAATCGATGCACACCCTCCATTTACCATTCTTTTTAGACACAATTACTAAAGGGGAAACCCATTGGCTATCTGAAATTGTGTAAATGAAGTTTACATTCAATAGTTTTTGCAACCCTTCTTTCACATTTTCCCTAAGATTTGGATTCATTCTTCTATGAGGTTGTCTAATAGGTCTACAATTTTCCTCAATGTAGATGTGATGTATACAAAACTTAGGACTAATTCCTTTCATGTCAATATATTCCCATGCATATGCAATAGAATATTGTTTTAATGTCTTGATTAGCTTTTCCTATTGTAATTTCTCCAAGTTATTGTTTATGTTCAATGTTCTCCTTGTAAAGATTTCAATTGTAGAGCTACGAAATTCTTCCATAGAATAAAGGGACATCTGCCTAGATGACAAATATTCAATATTGGATTTTTCTTGAAATTGATCATGTTCATATTCTGGAGATGATTCAAAAATTTCCATTGTATTTAAGATTTGATTATCTTCATTAATATCTGAAATAGTAAAGAGAGGCTGAATGTCATTTTCATCATCAATACATTCTTTGTCATCTATTTCTGTGATTGTTCTTTTTGGAGGATATAGAGCGAATTTCTTTGTTGAATTATTGTCAGAAATATACATATCACCAGATCTACAGCTAATGAAAGCATCAGCTGTGGCCAGCCAAGGTCTTCCTAATATGAGTGGATGTCCTCCTAGATTGTTCTTGGGGGTTAAGATCATAAAATCAATAGGATATTCCCAAGAATCTAAGGATACTGAAATATCTTCTAACACTCCATCTATTTTGATTATAGATATGTCTGCTAATTGCAGTAATGTAGGGGTGTAAAGAAGATTAGAAAGCTTGAGTTGTTCCATGGCTTGTTTGCTCATGATGATTATTGCTGCCCCTAAATCAATCATTGTATTTGGAATTTCAACTCCATTGTTATGTGTTTTCACAATTGGACTTCTTGTATATACATATTTTTGTATGGCCATTTTTCCCATAATTATATCTGCTATTTTTCCTACCAGGTGAATTATTTTATTTTCTTTTGCTTTTCTTCCTTGTTTCTTTATGCTCAACTCCTTTATTGTTTTAGCTAGGATTGGAATCTCCTTAATGGCTTGTAACAAAGGAATTTTGATACATACATTTTTTAATTCATCTAGAAAATCATAATTAGGCAACATGATCTGCTTTTCTACTCCTTTATAAACTTGTATTATTTCAGGAAAAGGAGGTGTAGAAGTAGATATTGGCTGCTCAATGATAGGAGTTGAGTTCACTGGTTCTTTCTGTTTTTCAATTTCAATATTTTGGTTTCGAAGAGATGTTCCCTCAAAAATTTTATTGGTCTGTAGAGAATCTTCCTCAGAATTGTCTTGTTCTTGAATAACTACAGAAGGTCTTTCCTTTCCTAATATCCTACCAGATATTAGTTGAACATCATTAAGATCTAGAGGAGTGATCATATAAGTTGGAGATTGTTGTCCTTCCACCATGTAAGTATTTTGAGGATTTTTAATGTTGGGATTTGGTAATGGTTGGGTAGGTAGCTAATTTGGTCTTTGCTGAAATGGCAGTAAGAGTTGAGGACATTGGTTTTGTTGTGGAAATGGTAATGAAAGTTGAGGGTTCTGATTTTGAAGTTGTGGCTGCTGATTTTGTTGTGGAATGTGTGGGGGAGGATACTTTTGATTAGGTGTAGGATATTGATAATATTGAGAAAATCTCCCATAAGGATTTTGTACTCCTTGTGCCCAAGGTTGAGATTGAGATTGAGGTTGAGGCCAAGGTTGCTACCAAGAATTCCAATTTGGTGGGGGCTGAAGATACATTTGATTGTTAAATCCTTGATTTTGTAGCCCCTGCCAAGGTTTTCTAGAGACAAAGCAAAGAGGTTTTGCTAAATTTGGAACTGTTTCTTCTTGAAAAAGAGCCTTAAGACCTGGAATCGAAGGACAACCCTTGGTTTCATGATTCTATGAGAAAATCATACAAGTCTCTATAATTTTTGCATCTAAAGAGCATTCTCTTAGAGCATGTTCTTTTCTGCATTTTGGACAGAAAATAGCTAAAGCATCAACCTTGGGTTTTTGCTTGTTTTTCAACTTAAGGCTGTCCACTTGCTCACTAAGAATCCCTAGAATATTTGTTTTGAATTCATCAAGCATATTACAAATTTCTACCCTACTTACTGATCCAGTTGCAGATTTATTTACTCTAACAGGATAAGGATCTATTGGACCTTTCCAGTTTTGGATTTCCCTCTTGAGAGATGAACACATAATTCTCCTATATCATTTAATGGAAGTTGAGAGATATCTCCCTTCCCCATCATGTTAAGGATATCTATCCACTCATCTCTAATGGCTTTTAATAAAAGAGCTATTAAGATATCTTTATCTAAATTGTCCATCTTTGCTCTTTTCAAATTGTAGTTGAATCTCTCAATCAAATCCTCTAAATTTTCATCCTCTCTTTGCATAATTTTGAACACTTCATCTTTGTGATTGGTAGGCATGCAATAATCCAAATACCTATCCAAAAACACTTTTTTCATATCATTCCATGTTCTAATGGACTGAGTGACTAACCCCATGAACCACTTCAAAGTAGCTCCTTTCAGTGTTGAAGGGAACAACTTAAGTTTTTGAGAATATTCTAGATAATCATAGGTTCTGCACAAGACTTCAAACTCAAATAAAAATGTTTCAGGATCCTCACTTTTTAACCCATGGAAAATTGGGGGGACAGAAGGTGAGATATTTTTCATTGTGGCATTTGTTTCTTCATCCACTATAGGGAATCCAAAATAATTATCTATTTCCCTATTTCCTCTGCCTCCTCCGTTATTTCCTCTAACTCTTCCTCTACCCCCTCCTCCAAACAGTGTGAATTCTCGATCCTCTCCTTCTTTGCCATTATAGTTTCTTTAGGGTTAGTATAGGGTTCAACCTGCAAGGTTACTTTCTTCCCCTCTGGTTCTTCTATTAATGGGATATGGGAGAGAGGTTCTACTTCTTCTTCCTCACCAGGTATTCCTAATTATTCAACTAAAATGTGCTCCCCTGTAGAGGTAAAAAAAGGTTACTCCTGCTGTTGGAGATTCAAGAATTTTTCTCCTCTAGGATTGGCTTGGTAAATGAAGTAGGAGATTCTTTTGATTGGATTTCTGCCCCTGGAATTTTAGGAGTTCTATGGATAGGAGTATGAGTTTGGGATGGAGGTGTATCTCTTCTTGTCTTGGTGCAGTAGGTGGTGTTGTAGGAATTGAACTCCTGCCTCTAGCTATAAATCTACCCCTAGAGTCTCTTTCTCTATGCATATCAAATAATTTTTTTTTAGAATGTAAGAGATAAGGTTACCTAGTTACACTTCCTCATTAGTGGTGCTAACATGTTTAGTTAATTTAATATCCTAAATTTCTTTTCATAAATTATCAACCGAGGTTCGTACGCTGATGAAGTGTAATGCACTGTATGTGCTAGTTAACCCTTATTACTTTGTTGTTTTGTATTTTATATTATTTTGGGGGTTTTTGTTCTTTGATCCCTAATGATGTACAATTTGAAATATGAGAAACTGAATCTAAATTTCTTAAAGGTTAACCAAGAGCTCAAAAGCTAGTCAAAATCTAAGAGAAGGGAAAAAAAACAAAGTGTCTATTTGATTTTGTCATTGATCCTATGTCAAGAATTAAAAGATGAAATTTGTAAGGCCAATCGAAATAATTGCAGAGAATGAAACTGACTAAAGCAATTTTATTTTTCCAAGCCTTCAATTTGAAAGATAACTTTCTTGAGATGGCATATAAGCAACTTACTGTACTTTATAGTCCAAAGAACTAAATCAAATATACAAAGAGTAACTAATTGATTTCAATCTTCGTGTGAAGTGAATGTTTAAGCATTTTGTTTAGGATGGATATTAGCTTGAAATGGTGACCAAAAACATTTATTCACACAGTGCATTGGCAATCTGAAATAGGAAATAAATAACAGAGGAAACAAACAGTAAGTAAACTAATCAACAATGCATCCTTATTACTTTTCAACCTTACCCTGTTTAAAAACAAATTTGTTTCCTTTATGAAATAGATTGAAGAAACAAGACTGCACCATCGAATTCTAACATTATGCTATTGATCATAACGAAAAGAAAACAAACTACAAGGAATCAACCTAAACTACAAATATTGCTAAAAGTAAATAATGAAACTAAACTGAACAGTAAACAAAATAAAAAGAAAAAAAACCTCCTTTAGTGCAGGGCTCCTTTGCAACTGACTAAGTTGAGCTGCTAATTAGCTGAAGATATTCTTTCAAATGGTCACTTGGTCAAACATGGCTTCATATTATTAACAGGAAAACAAGTTCCAAATTACAGAGCTGTAAGTTTAAGCCCAATACATCCAAAAATTCGAACTGCTCTTAGTTCTATATAACTGGTATTTAAAGAAAACATTCATAACTGTCTTTTGAGGAAAATTAGCTACAAGTGGTCTACAAGTATTACAACCAATCTGTGTAAATGTTTGATCAGCTTCAAATGACTTAAATTCGAATAAGGTGGTTGCACAGAACCATTGACACAGGTGGCTGATCCAAGTTAATGCTTCAACATATCTGTTGGATTTATTAATTAACCATGAAAGGGTGGACAAAGAGTCCTATTTCTTCCAGGTTTCATATGTTTGACTCCACCTTTGACTGTGGTCTTGAGCTGGCTTTTTTGTCGATCTGGGCTGGGTGACTAGGATAGGATCCGGGTCGAGACGATTCCAGAGATGCCCATGTGGCCAGTTTCTTTGTTTGACACCTATAACCTGTTCAACCATGGAAGTAGCTACAGAACACACAGTTAGTTGCAGAATAGGCTACGTTCCATAGCTAATTTACAAAAACTTATTTCAAATAGAAAAAACATAAAAGTATAACATGTCAATCATTCAATGTCTTCATTGAGACAAAATCTATCATTTATCAGTGACGGGATCTGTCTCTTATGGAAAAGAAGAGAAAGAAGTGAGAAAAGTTGTCAAAGAGAGAGTAATTTTGAGGTCCAACATTATGCACAATTTTGATCTCCTCCCACACTAATGATGCCTTGCCGGCTACACTAGCTTTTAAATTGCTAGGATATTCATACACCTAAAAATATTCATTCATGTTGAGTAGACAAGCCTTTTCTACCTCCTATGACTCACCATCAAAGGTTGGAGGTCTAATATTTTTAAACTCCCCTTCCAATTCTGCTTTTTATTGCTTTCCCTAACTAGGTAATATTGGGAGTGTTTTGACTGAATTATCTTCAATATCCTCTTCATTTTCAGGTATAACATCCTTACCTTTATCATGTTGTATGGATTTTTTTGTTTATAGGACTCCTCCCTATCTTCCTCCTCTACAATTGGTTCTATTGTTTTCATATTCGACTTATCAGTTAATTGTTCATGAGTCTTTCTTGCTTGGCACTAGCTTTCAATAGATTTTTGTTGTTTGCTCTAATACTAGATAATTCCAGTTTTAGTCCTTTAACTGTATCTAATAGTTCCATTGTAAGAGGTGATGTTTCTCTTCCTAACTATACCCATATTTTTTCTTATCCTAGAGGAGATCTTGCAGGTGGTTCTGCCATCACTGTTCTTACTTCGCCTCCTTACTGTGGAAAACAAAAAAATGTTTTTGTTAAACAAAAGTTGTGATTTGGCTCATAGGCCATAGTGTTGTAACATGTAGCTCTGATACCATATGTAAGATACCTCAAAATTCTCGTAATAATTATTATTATTATCATTATCATTATTATTATTATTATTATACCCTAATAATTGAATCATTATCATGTAAGAGAGCAATCATATATACCATTCTTGCTTAATTATTTAAATTTATAGAACTTTTGAATATTACAATTTCATATTGTTGTCTCATAGTCATTTTCATTTTTCTCCTAGGAAAGCAAGAATTAATCAACATCATCTCTCACCAATTTGTTTATTTGTTACAAAACATATGATTAGTAATGGTTAAGTGTAATAAGGTGGCTAAACCACCCTACCACCATGCCACACATGGGTATACTAATGTTTTCCCCATGCAAATTTCATCGTAGAGGGGAATTATCACCCAGATCATCAACATGTTTATACCTTTAGTCCTTCTATTAAAAAGAATGGTTCACAGATATTGGAAACTCGTGGCCATGCTTATAACAACAAAACATTTCACCATCGCTCTATTAATCAACCTTTATATTGGTATTGATATTCCTCCATGATATGGTATGGTACCATGTGGCTATTGGTAACATGGCTCTAATGCCTCGTAATAAATCAATAAATAATATAACACAACACCATAATAATAATAATATATAATAAATTGAAATAATATTAATATATAAATAAATAAAATAATAAATAAAAAGGAAAATATGACAATAGTAAATAAATCATAAATAATGAATAAAAGGATAATAATTGCAAATAAACAAAACAACAAATAATAATTTGAAGTTTTGAATAAATAATTATAAAAAATAAACTATAAAAATAATAACAATAAGTAAAGTTAATAAAAGTAAAAAAGAATAAAATAAGTAAGAATTAAATTAAGAAAAATATTGAGGTAAGTAAAACTTGAGACAAAAAATTAAAAGTTGGCATGTTGACACATGGATTATGTACATATAGATTCCTTTTCAATCGCATTCCATTTTTGAATTATGTACATATAGCTATACAAATTCCATGAAAATTTTTCTTGCTCCTATTTTTTCTTTTACCCATACTCTTTGGCTCGTTACTCTACTCCTACTCTGAAAGCTTGTATTCCTTTCCCCTCATCACAAACTTGATTTTGTTATGCATTGAGGTGGTTTTCTTATAGTGTCTTTTCCACTCGAAAGATGATATGAACACAAAGAACCTTTATAGGTAACGATCACTCCCTAACTTTACACAAGGTTGACGAATTATTAATTCCTTCCTTAAAATTATTCAAAGTTTGAGAAATTAACTAATTAGCCAAGTTTTTGTGTAGGTCTAAGAGGATTCATAGGGACTTTAACCTTTTTCCTATCAAATTGGGGTTTCCCCATCTTTGATAATGGGATTCTTCTTGCTTATTATTAAATTATTATCCTGAGATGATGTTCCAGTTATGAGACTTAGCTTCGTTACTCGTCGTATGGGGGTTTTATTTAGGTAATTTTCAAGGTGTTTTAATTGTTTCATTACTTACGTTAAGGTTTCCCCTCAGTTACTCTAAGGGTTTACTTATGAAGATTTATTGAACTCTTGCTTCCATTAGCTCTTCTTTCACAATTCTGAGTGAAGTTATTTTGTAACTTTTGTCCATATTTCTAGAAGCAGGTAAATTTGTCATTGCTAGGGTTTTATTTAATTTTAGCATCATTATAATAAATTATTCTTGGCTTTTGCCCCGCTGGGACGATGCCGTTCTTATTTCTTTAAAACCCTAACCCATCCTTATTCGGTATTGAGAATTCCTTTGATTTCCTACAGGTTTCCTCCTGTAAAACACGAAGACTACCTTTCTCGAGTTGCCTTGTGCTACAAATAATCGTCAAAGTTCATATCTAGATTATTAACGTATAAGCAGGGTCAATATTTGTTGTCTTATTTTATCGTATTACCCACAATATTTATAAAAACCCTCTTCCAACGAGTGTTAGAGGTTTCAATGGATGAGTAAATCATTCTTAGGTAAAATTTAGGATAATTTTTTTCTTTCTGGTTTACTTTCATGGTTTGTAGGGATTATGTATAGCATACTAACTAAGCCTTTTTCTTTTTTTTCTGTTCCAGGTTAGCATTAATTCTGTCAAGGGTTGTTGTAGGTTATGTTATGGCTTGTAATTTTTCACTGGCCTTCAGTGGTCTTAGCCTCGAGTGGCATAAATTTTACTTTTGAGTGTTTTAATAGTTTTTTTTAATATTAAGCTTGGCATCATTGAGGCATGTTAATGTATATAATTGTATTTGTATGATGAGTTTTTAATAGGGTGAATGCATGAATATGGGTAACACTTTTGGGACAAATGTGGCGATCAAATTTCAAGTTTTTCCTCTTTTATCGAATCGCAACCCTCAAAATTCATATAAGAATTGTGACTTTTGATTCAGAGTAAAAAGGAAATATGTGGAGAATTATGTAGTTGTCCTAATGATATTTTTTGCAAAATGTTCTAGTGTTGTATAATCTCTCAATGTTCCATTAAATCAATACTTGTCCTTGCAAATTTTCGCACTTCTTAAGATGTATGCATGTGTTCATGTAGCGTAACTTAGTCTAAAATGTTTAATTTTTTATATATATTATATATATATTATATATATAATATATATATTATATATTATATATATTATGAACATGATCTACACATATAGAACTAAGTTTTTCATAATAATTTTTTTTTTTTTTTTTTTAATGCCAAAATTATATATTTTTATTGGTTTTCAAAGTTGACTTAGTAATATTTCAATCTCATTTTTCGAGACACATGTGTTTGCATAATTATTTTTTTCAACTCTTTAAATAAATTAAAAAACCAAGAAGTACACCGTTTGGAAGAGGACTCGTAAATGAAAATATAGTGGTAATTTTTTTTTTTAATTTAATTTTGTATATTTTATGTTATTAATTTTTTATTAAGAGCCTTCGAAACTGTCCAAAAAAATTTCAAGCGTTATGTTTAAAAGAAATTACATGAAAAACACCATATGAACTCGAAAGTGTCAAATTCATATGCCATTGGATAGAGGATTCTTTCATGAATCCAACATGATCAACTCCACCAATTAAGGACTAATTCTTCCCTAAATCCATTAGGGTACAAAATGGGGTTGCAGAGAAATTTGCAGAAGGGGTGTATAAATTTTGTTTTATAGGACCTCGGGAGCTCAATTGAGTGCTTAAATTCAAAATTCAAATTGCTTGATCAAGTGTTAAATAAAACCTCGATCAAGCCATTTAGGTGGTTAACCAACGACTCGATCGAGCCTCTATTTTCAACCCAAAAATAGATAAATTTATCTCTAAATTTGAATGTAGAAGAAAAAACAAACTTTCATTCATAAAGAAATATCAAAGCGTGAAAATTACAGAAGGATTCACAACAAACATGGGAAATTGGAGATTTGGATCTAGAAAAGGATATAAATTGTCATCCACAAACAAAGTGCGAGAAAAAGCTAGAGAAAGGATGAGAAAAGACGTTAGACATGTTGGCATTATGACACAGGTGTTGTCCTAGAGTCAGGTTTTGGCGTCGAGATGCATGCGGCTGATGCAGAACGAGATGGTTCAGTCAGGTGGTTCATCTGGGTCGGTGGCATAATCAAGAGCATTTCCCATTTAAGATCTCTCCATGGCGGATGATGCTTCACCACAAAGCCTAGCTTCAATACCAATCCAGCGAATGCATGATTCTCAAAAAGGAACACCCTGGAATGGCAGCTAAGTCCAAATGCACAATGTACTAGCCTATAGTCCACTTCAGCCTTTTCCTTGGAGCTAGGAATGGCAATGTCCACCCTAAGAGCCTGTCTCCCAATGTCTCCTTGAGAATGGCCTAGACTGATGGTCCCCTGGGGAGTGATCCGTGGTAGCCTTTGAATTTGCCCACTAAGGACATAGACAAAACTAGAGATGAAGTGGAAGCTAGGGTGGAAGCTCTCCTAGCATCCAAGGATGACTGCATTTTCGGCATTCGAAAGGTGCAAAGCCACTTGTTCTTCCGAGAACAAGGGCCCTTACTTCTTTAGGGGTCACTCAATATTTCATATGGTGAGGGGGCGTAAGCACGCTTGACTGCCTTTGGTTACTTATTTTGAGAGGAGGGTGGTCTAAAGCAAGTAGGGATAGTATAGGTGTCCTAGTGGTACCCCCGAAGTAAGAATATGTCAGCAAGTGTTACGCTCGTCCACCAATGTGAGGCACTCCACAAATAAAGGGTGGTAGTTCAGGTAGGGACCTCAAATTAGCCTGCTTACCACCCACTTATATTACTTTTGGCCACACTCAAATGACAGTTCAGGCTCTCAGAATGAAAGAAAAATAGATATATGCAGGCTCCTCTTAACCAAGTTGCGTATACACACGGGTTCGACGATCAAAAGGCATGTATACATATGCACACACTTTCATGCAAGGAAAAGCATGTACATTTGGGAAAACTTATTTTTGGTCCATGGTATTTACTCCTTGGTATTTAGACCTATGGTTTTGGACCATGGTATCTCGTCCGAAGTGTTGAACCCAGGTATTGGGTCCATGGTATTGATTCTCTATGGTTTTGGACCATGGTATTGAGTAAGGCCTAAGACTATAAAAGGGGAAAGAGATCATTAGGAAAAATATTCACTTAAGCATTGAATATCTTATGAAGAGCAAGATCTAGAATTGGGTTATGGTGCATAGCTGGATCTGAACCAAGGAGGAACCTGAGCGCTACAAGAAGGATAAGTTCTATTGTTTGGTCAAGATCTAAGGCTTGAATAGTAGTATCTTTGTGTGATTTTGATCTGTTATATTTGGTGCATGACTGGATCTATAAATCTAATAATATGGGTACAACTGATGTCTGAATAAGTAAAAAGGGTAAATTATCTTTTATAGATCTGTACGCAGGTTCGGCACAGTAGAGGCGCGTATACACGTTGGTTCAATAAGTCAAAACTGTGGATACGCTGGTTGACCTTAATACATAAGCGTATGCATGTAGGTTTCACATATTGAAGTAGCGTACGTCTCTCAAAATATGTTTTAGCTACTTCTGTTTATTGCTGCAAAGTTTTGGGTTCATAATTGATGTTTGGTTACTATTACTGTTTTCAAGTTACAACATTCAGAGAAGTGATTGTTTGAATCAATTTTTTTTTGGTTGGTGAAAAGGAGACTGGTTGATGCAGATGTATTTGATGTTTGATTATTGTTATTGATGGATCCAGTCTGAAAATTTATGAAATTTGGTCCTTGGAAGAAAAGAGAAGGTTGTAGCCTTCTGTAGGTCAGCACCTACGTACTAGTACATCAGCTAGTACAAGAGCTAAGGGGGTTGTAGCTCCCTTCCAGGAGAATCTGGAGCACGAGAGAAGGTTGCAGCCTTTTGTAGGTAGAAGCCTACATACTGGTATAAGACTGCACCAGTACATAAATATTGTAAAAGAAGTTTCTTATTAAAAGAAGATAGAGACAAATTACAATAGGTGGTTTTCACCCACATTGGGTTTCCACCTTATATCTTGTGTCCATGTGTGTGATGATTTGTTCTGTTTTACTACACCTGTTTACTGTTCTTATATTTAATGACGGTTTGATGCACTGATTAAGGATCAAAATTTAAATGACTCATAAGTTTACTGATATACGTTGGTTGCTTTAGACACAGTAGCGTATATACGCAGTTTCCCTTAACTGAAGTAGCGTATACAAATTTGATTGTGAAATGAAAAATAATTGATTTGATAATACTAATTCACCCCCCCTCTTAGTATTATTTCCAACAATTGGTATCAGAGTCGGTCCTTCAGAATAAGCTTGATCGCTTGAAGGAAGATCTATCATCATGAGAAACTACGAAAAGGAGGCATCTATCAGGCCACCAATCTTTGATGGGAGAAACTTCGTCTATTGGAAGGTAAGAATCACAACCTATCTTCAATCTCTTGGTACAGAAGTTTGGGATATCATGGAAGCAGGATACACATTTCCATCAGCAACTCCTATAGATACGGCTGGTAAGAAGCAGTATGAAACAAATGCAAAGGCTGTCAATACTCTATCAGGGAGTTTATCTCAATCAGAATTCGTCAAGGTTATGCAGCTCAAAACCACAAAAGAAATATGGGACAAGATCGTTCGAAGCTATGAAGGAGACGATCAGGTAAAATGTACAAAACTACAAACTCTAAGAATTCAATATGAAAATCTCATAATGCACAATGATGAAAGTACGGCTAATCATTTCTTATGTATAGATGAGATTGTTAATTGCATGAAAAACTCGGGTGAAGAAATCAAAGAAGTCACTTTGGTTGAAAAAGTGCTAAGATCCTTGTCTTCTAAGTTTGAATCAAAAGTTTCTACCATAGAAGAAAAGCAGGATCTATAGAGCATTACCATGTCACATTTGCACGAAATCATAATTGTTTTCGAAATGAGAAAAGGTGGACCATCAAATAGGAGAGAAGCCACATTCAAAGCTTCAGGAAAAGGAGATTACAATGAGTCAGGACATATGTCAGAAGGAGAGGAAGAATCAAACTTTGTCAAGAACCTTCAAC
>APFE030783608.1:34422-100290 GCA_000404065.3 Pinus taeda
AAGATGATGATTTCTTGGATGCTATAGATGAAGATGATCTCTATGAAGAAATTTCTAAACTTAAAATTTTTTTAGAAGAAAAGAGTATGATCATAGATACTCTAACATTTCAACTTGCTGAAAGGGAAAAACACAATGAAAATTTAGAATGTGAAATTGTGGGACTTAGAAAAGATATTGAGAAAACAAAAGCTCTTAATCTTAGATTTTCTAAAGGATTTGAAACTTTAGATGAGATTATAAAAGTGCAGCGTTCTCCTCTAATCAATACAGGTCTCGGATATTCTGAAGAAGCATCTCAAGCACAGAAGCCATCCACCTCCAAAAGTTATCTTGATGCAGCAAGGAGAAATGATCAGGTTGACAATCGATAGAAAAGGCATAAAGCAGATCATCAGGTAAATCAAGGTCAATCTACTTCAAGAATGAACAGAGATCACCAAGTAAATCGGAGGCAATCTACTTCAAGGATGAACAGAAGTTACAACCAACTGTAGGTAAATCATTCTCAATTTGCCTATGCAAACTACAATCACCTGGACGGTAGGTTTGATAATTGAAGGAATTTCTTCAATGACCAATGTTTCTCTTGTCATAACTTTGGACACAAAGCAGCTCGATGTGTTGCCTACAAGACCATCATGACCAGAGAAGCATGAAATCAAGGGAGTGTGACTGGAATCATGAAAATAACCTACAATAACTTTTCTGCTCTTGAAAATGAAATGGAATGTTCTATTTGTAACAACTTCGGTCATAAAGATTTTGAATGCAAGAGTAGGTTTCGACAAACAACTCAGAAGGAGAAAGCTTCATTGAGTCCCAAAACATGGAGAAAGAAAGAATTGCAACAAGAAAGATGTAGTATAGCCTTATATGCAGAAGGACAGGAAAATCAGTGGTACATCGACAGTGGATGCTCGAAACATATGACAGGTGGTAAAGAAAAACTTCTGTCATATAGTGCTTTAGAAAAGGAAAGGAAGGTCTCATTTGGAAATGACACCCCTACACTCATAAAAGGTAAGGGTTCTGTTCTTTTGAAAGAAAAGGTCAAAGCTGGAAATGTCATGTATGTTGATGGCTTAAAGCATAATCTATTGAGTGTTAGTCAAATGTGTGATCAAGGAAATGAGGTAATATTTCGATCAAATGAATATATTGTTCGTGAGCTTGATACAGGAGAAACAGTGATCAAAGGCATAAGAACTCCTAATAACTTATACATACTCAAAGGAGGAAAACAACAATTCTATCTAAGCAAGAATGATGAACACTGGCTATGGCACAAAAGATTGGGACATCTAAGCTTCTCTCAGATAAGGAAAGCATGCAAATATTAGGCGGTTCATGAACTCCCTGACATTAGAATTCAAAACAATACAATATGAAAATCATGTCAGTTTGGTAAGCAAACCAAAACTAATTTTCCTGAGAAGGAAGGATCAGCTAGTAAGCCACTTGAAATTGTACATAGTAATGTATGTGGTCCATCCAGGAAAAGGTCACCTCGAGGAGAAGAATACTTCATATTATTCATTGACGACTTTTCTAGGATGTGTTGGATAGGAGTCCTGAAGCATAAAGATGAAGCTTTCGAAAATTTCAAAGCATTCAAAGCCTTGGTTGAAAACGAATCAGATCGCAGAATCAAATGCCTCAGGTCTGATCGAGGAGGGGAATTTACCTTGGATGAATTCTTCTATTTTTGTGAAGAACATGGAATAAGAAGGGAATTCTCTACTGCAAGGACTCCTCAACAAAATGGAGTAGTAGAAAGGACGAACAGAACGGTTCAACAAGTGGCTCGTGCTATGCTTGATGAGTCTGGAACTCTTGCAACCTTCTGGGGTGAAGCTGCATTTGCTACCATTACTATTCTCAACAAGACAAATGCTCAGGTAAATAGCACTCAGACTCCTCATGAACTTTGGTATGGTAAGACTCCTACAGTAAAATAATTCAAAATTTTTGGAAGCAAATGTTACATCAAAAGGACTGATGAAAATCTTGGCAAGTTTGAATCTAGACCAGATGAAGGCATTCTCCTTGGTTACTCTCCCACAACAATGGATATAAGAATTACGATAAAATACTTGGAAAATTGTTGAAAGTATTGATGTAGTGGTTGATGAAGAAGGAAACATTCCTAGGCAAGTAAAATCCGAAGATTTTGAAGATGATGAGGACTATCCTTCAACATAAAATCAGACTTATGATGAAGAAGAAACCTATGAGGCACCACAAGAACAGATAAGGGTAGAAGAAAAGACTTCATCTAGGTATGTTTAGAAGAATCATCCAGAAACTCAAATTTTGGGGCAAAAGAGGCAGGTGTACAAACAAGAGGAACTATCTCAGAAGCTTCAAGCTATCTAGAATTTATTTCCTCCACTGAACCACGAAATGTAAGTGAAGCATGCAAAGATGAATGTTGGGTTAAGGCCATGAATGAAGAACTTGAGCAGATTGAAAAGAATAATACTTGACAGTTGGTTCCTAAACCAAATGATAAGAATGTCATAGGGACAAAATGGATATTAAAAAACAAGCTGAATAAAAATGGAGATGTTATTAGAAACAAGGCCAGACTTGTGTGTAAAGGGTATGCTCAACAAGAAGGTATAGACTTTGAAGAAAATTTTGCACCGGTTGCAAGACTTGAAGCCATAAGAATGTTCCTTGCTCTTTCTAGCTTTCAGAAGTTCAAAGTATTTCAAATGGATGTGAAATTTGCCTTTCTAAATGGAGACTTAGAAGAAGAAGTGTATATTGAGCAACCAGATGGATTCATCCTTGGAAATGATCCAAAACTTGTATGCAGATTTAAGAAGGCACTCTATGGTCTTAAAAAGGCTCCAAGGGCTTGGTATTATCATCTGGAAAAATACCTCCATCAATAAGGTTTTTCAAAAGGATCAGTAGATACAAATCTATATATAAAAATTGATAATAATAAATTGCTAATACTTGTTGTGTATGTTGATGATATCATCTTTGGTAGCAATGAAGAAACCATGAGTCAAAACTTTGCCTTGGTGATGCAGAAAGAATTTGAAATGTCCTTGGTTTACAAGTCCAACAAAATAAATATGGTATCTTTTTTATCACAAACCAAGTACCTCAACCAGATCTTGTAGAAATATGGCATGGAAGATTCGAAACGAGTATGTACCCCTATGGTAACATGATGCAGCCTCAACACAAATGACGATTCAACAACAATACATCAACCAACCTATAGATCCATGATTGGTAGTCTGCTCTATTTGACAGGTACCCGACCAAACATCATGCATGCAGTGGGAATATTTGGAAGATTCCAGGCAAATCCAAAAGAAGCACATCTTCAAGCGGTTAAAAGGATTTTCAAATATCTTCAAGGAACACAAAACTATGGCTTATGGTATCCCAGAGATACAAATCTCACACTTCATGCATATAGAGATGCAGATTAGGCATGAAGCGTGGATGACAGAAAAAGCACTAGTGGTGGTGCATTCTTTATGGGTTCCGGATTAGTATCTTGGTTCAGCAAGAAACAAAGTTCAATTGCTTTATCTACAGCTGAAGCGGAATATGTGGTTGTTGCATCTTGCTGCACACAACTCCTTTGGATGATGCAAACTTTGCAAGATTTTCAAATCACTTGTACTCCACCTATCTCCATTTTATGTGATAATACAAGTGCAATTAGTATTTCAAAAAATCCAGTCATGCATTCAAGGACCAAGCACATACCTATCAAATATCATTTTCTCTGAGAACAAGTGCTTGAACAAAAGGTCAAATTGGAGTATGTCCCCTCCAAGGAATAGGTTGCTGATATACTCACCAAACCACTGCCCAAGGAGACATTTGAATACCTCAGATAGAAGCTGGGAGTAGTTGATGCATCATCTTGCTGTTGAAACTTATCTATTTCAAAGAAAAGTGGTTGTACGTGAGTTTCATGAGGAGCATCTGCATACATACGTCGGTTTCTGTGGTTATAGTCACGTATATGTTAGTTTGAAGACAATCAGTGGGCCAGGCTTAGAATGAAAAGAGTCCGATATGGGTCTGACAGAGACCATCTGGCATAGGTTCAGGGGGAGCATATATACTTCTAATAATGCATTTTTGGCATTATCTTAGAAGATCTTGGTTCAAGTTCACAGTTATTTTTGGTTTCAGGTGGAACAGGTGCAGAGGGAAAACATGGTTGCTGGTCTGAATGATGATTAATATATGCTGTCGATGATAGTTGTTGATGACTATCATAGTCTTGTTATAGATATTTCATCTCTATGTCATGTATTTATTTTCTTATCAAGGTCATGTAACGACCTATTTTGGTTTCCCCACTATGCCTGGGATGAATGATTTAATGTTCTTGTTTTATCATCTGTAAACTTTTGGTGTATCCCCACTTGGTTGGATGGATGAGTCAATATTGGTATATCCCCACTTGGTTGGGAGATGGATGTATGTATGAGTATTTGGTGATAGGAAGGTAATTTATGATGTATAAAGTCATGTTCTTGCAGACCTTGCCTACAGTCAGGGGGAGCATGGATAACACAGTAGAGCAGAGATTTCAGCATGTACTCAGGGGGAGCATAACCCTTTGCACTTGATGACAAAGGGGGAGAATGAATTTGAGTGACTTGGGGTTGCTATTAAGTCCAAAGGGGGAGATTGTTGGCATTATGACATAGGTTTGGCGCTATGACACATGTCTTGTCCTTGATGGCAACTCACTCAAATGACAGTTCAGGCTCTCAAAATGAAAGAAAAAGAGATATACGCAGGTTCCTCTTAACTAAGTCATGTATACATGCGGGTTCGACGATCAAAAGGCATGTATACGTATGCACACACTTTCATGCAAGGAAAAGCGCATACATTTGGGAAAACTTATTTTTGGTCCATGGTATTTAGTCCTTGGTATTTGGACCTATGATTTTGGACCATGGTATCTCGTTCAAAGTGTTGAACCCAGGTATTGGGTACATGGTATTGATTCTCTATGGTTTTGGACCATGGTATTGAGTAAGGCCTAAGACTATAAAAGGGGGAAGAGATCATTAGGCAAAATATTCACTTAAGCATTGAATATCTTATGAAGAGCAAGATCTAGAATTGGGTTATGGTGCATAGCTAGATCTGAACGAAGGAGGAACCTGAGCGCTAGAAGAAGGATAAGTTCTATTGTTGGGTCAAGATCTTAAGGTTTGAATAGTAGTATCTTTGTGTGATTTTGATCTGTTATATTTGGCACATGACTAGATCTATAAATCTGATAATATGGGTATAACTGATGTCTAAATAAGTAAAAAGGGTAAATTATCTTTTATAGATCTGTACGCAGGTTCGGCACAGCAGAGGCGCATATACACGTTAGTTCATTAAGTCAAAATTGCATATATGTTGGTTGGCCTTAATACAGAAGTGTATGCACCTAGATTTCACATATTGAAGTAGCGTACGTCTCTCAAAATATGTGTTAGCTACTTCTGTTTATTGCTGCAAAGTTCTGGGTTCAGAATTGGTGTCTGGTTACTGTTACTATTTTCTAGTTACAGCGTTTAAAGAAGTGATTGTTTGAATCAGTTTTTTTTTGGGTTGGTGAAAAGGAGATTGGTTTATGCAGATGTATTTGATGTTTGATTATTGTTATTGATGGACCCAATCTGAAAATTTATGAAACGTAGTCCTTGGAAGAAAAGAGAAGGTTGTATCCTTTTGTAGGTCAACACCTACATACTAGTACATCAGCTAGTACAAGAGCTAAGGGGGGTGTAGCTCCCTTCCAGGAGAAGCTGGAGCACAAGAGAAGGTTGTAGCCTTCTGCAGGTAGAAGCCTACGTACTGGTATAAGACTGCACCAGTACAAAAATATTGTAAAAGAAGTTTCTTATTAAAAGAAGATAGAGACGAATTGCAGCAGGTGGTTTTCACCCACATTTGGTCTCCACCTTATATCTTGTGTCCATGTGTGTGATGATCTGTTCTGTTTTACTGTACCTGTTTACTGTTCTTATAGTTAATGAAGTTCTGATGCACTGATTAAGGATCAACATTTAATGAATCATAAGTTTAATGATATACGCTAGTTGCTTTAGACACGGTAGGTATATACGCAGTTTCCCTTAACTGAAGTAGCGTATACAAATCTGATTGTGAAATGAAAAATAATTGATTTGATAATACTGATTCATAGTACTTGCTCCATATTTTATGCATTAGGAAATATTATTGAAAACTAGAAACATATGGATAATGAAACAATAAAAATAAGATAAAATAAGAATTGAAATTAATAACATGTAATTAAAAAATGAGATGTAACAAAAACTAAATAAAACCACTTGAAACCATGCAAATTATTGAAAATCACTTGAGACCATGCAAATTATTGAAAACTACTTGAAACCATGGTTTATTGGAATTTCTGAAACCACTTGAATTCATGCAAATTATTAACCTCCATTGAATGGTAATTGTTTAGGATAACCCACAAAAACTAAGGATGTGATTTAACCAAAGAAAAGCATTGAAACTTAATTTCCATATATTATTTACATGAATTACAATTCATGGAACTCTATTTACAAGAGGGATTAACAAAAATGGTTGTCACATAGGTGCTCCAAAACCTATAAACATTAGATTGATTAATTTTTTTTTATACTTGTAGGAGTTAAAAGAGAGAAAATGTGTCAAGATTTAGTAGGAGCAAGAATATCCCTACTTCCAATGTGCATGAACTGAGAAGAAATTCTTTGTTAAACATATATAACAACATTAATTTCCGTAACATTCATCATCATATATAAAATTTAATGGTTCCTTCAACCTTGAATACTAAATGATTATCACTACCTTTGAAAACCTCACAAGTTTCTTCTTTCAATTCTCACCTGAAGGTTATGAGAAATTTTTTAAGAGAACAAGTTTTTTTAAAGACATACAAAGTGCAGTGTAGATTTGCGCTTGCCCAAATTCATAAATAATAAATGAAAAAGAAATAAATTAACATGAATGTATTGATGATATGCTAGAAATGTTTACAATGTTAATCATCTTAGATTGTGGCAATATCATGTCGATTAAATTCATCTAATTATTTCTCAACATGTAATTAGGAAGTATATTACAAAATACAGTTCAAAAGTAAAAACAAGGAGTTCCTTATTTTAAATTTTGTCAATATTTGATGAAAATAATTGAAAACATAAAAGATATTGGATATCCATATTTTCCCGTACATAAAAAAGGTTCCTCGTAGAAACATATAGTTTTTTAAATCCTCTTAGCCCTCCTTGTGCCCTACTTGATTGTGTTGATTTTCATATTGTTCTATGCTGTATCAATTACTTTATACCAATTCCAAACTTCAATTACCAATATTTCCAATTACAATTAGTTTTTCCACTCATCAACAATAATTGAAGATAGAACAATATATGAAATGACAATGAAGACAATCAACACATCAACAAGAGACACCAGATTTGGTCAAAGGCCAGTGAAAAACCCCACTAGGGGGAACGATTTGAAATTCTTCTTCTATTATATTTTCATAAAATGTTCAGAAGAGAGTACAAAGAGACAATACAATATGATCATCAATACAACCCAACAACTTTAGAAAGTAGTTCACAGTGGCAGAATATATCAGAGACAACTTGATTCAAACTTCAGACAACTTTAGAAAACTTCGGAGGATGGTCAACTATAGTCAAACCCTTGGACGCTCCCTTCAAGTTAGCATGTGTGCTTCCAGATCTTCCTCGATGTTTTCTTGCCATCATGCGTGCATCCAGGGACGAAATTTCCCAGTTCTATGCCAGCATCTAGAGCTTACACTCTAATTTTGTGTGAACTTCAGACCTTCGCATAACCTTTTCCTTCGCCAATGTACTGAACCAAATTAGATAGAAGAGAAGAAGATGGTTGATGTTGTGATGTCCAAATGAGCTTCTAGGTCACTTGTATTTATAGGCTTCTAGGGGTGTCCAACAATGTCCATTTGATGTTATAGGTGACCTATCCAAGTGTGCATGAAAGTGAAGCCGACCTGATCAAATATCCATGAGTGGGTTGCAAAAAATCAAAAACAAACTTCTGCTTATCTGAATGAGGTGATCTTTAGGTCAATTTTGGTACTCTCAAAAAGAGGAACTCGATGCCATCATAATATCCATCAAATGAGTAGTCCAAAGTGGAATTTGACCTCAATTGAATAATTTTAACACTCCCTTTCAACTAGGGAGAATTCCACCTACAAAACGTGTCCATTGATTAATGTGTCATCATTTCATCATGTGTACAAATATGCTCAGCTCTATATGTTGAAACATTTTCAAATATAGAGAAGAAGAATCATGGGGAGGAAAATCTACCACCCTTTTTCCATCGGGCTACAACCTGGAATCTCTATCAGTGGGCTACTAGTGAGCTCCAGTATTGCAACAATAATGCTGCAACTCCTGGGGCTTCCTTCTTTACTTTTATCAACCCGGTAGTTCGTAACAAACTTGGAAGAGACGGTGATGTATGAAGAGGTACGACCTCTTACTGCAAGATGTCACTTGATCAGCTGGTGCAAGTTTGCTGGGAGCTTAAGCCAACTTCTATGAGTTCTCAGAAGAAGCTTTTACTATGATGGAATAAAGCTAACTCTATAAGGGCTATTCTACTTGCAGAAAGAGAAGGAAAAGTGAAATGAAACACAAACCCTAGCAAACCCTAGCAAACCTTAATTTTGCAAGAAAAGAGATGGAAACTACTGAAATGGGTGCCATTGGCTACTGAAAAAATAAATTGTATTTATTCAAGCTACTTCTGAAGAGAAATGAGAAGAAATCATATTTTTGTACTTTTGGGTATTTTATGTGGAGTTATTATGCTTATGGTTTGACTAATTGTGACTGTGCAGAGGTTTGGTGGCAAAGGAGGATAGAGTTAGCTATTGTTGAAGATGAGAAAGGTGTGGAGAGGTCTTAAGAAGTCCCTCGTACCCTTCTAGAGACTTCCATTATGATCAGACTTTGAAAAGTCGCTCACATGAACTTTTACAGGAGGTTGCAAGGGATCTACAAGAGGTTCTATAGGAGGATCTACAGGAGGAGGCCGAAAGTGGGTTTTGAAGGTTTGAAGGTGGAAAAATGGTGGGAAAAGGGGAATGAAGGCTAGATGAACGTGTTGAAGGGTCTAGGACTTTGTCAGTGAAGATCAGGAACGAAAGAGATGGTTGGATTTGTTCAAAGGGGAAGAAAGCAAGTTTGTACAAAAACGCAGAAATTAGGGCAGATTGGTGAAATGAGGCGAATGAGTGGGGAAATCTTGAGAGATGAAATAGTACAGGTTGTGCTATGGGGGAATGATAAGCTGGAGTGTTCTATAAGTGAGATGCACACTTACTTCCGAAAACTGACCTAAGAAAGAATCGAAAAAAACAGAGTTTGTCTATTTTGACCTAAAAGAAGAGACCTACTGAATAGAACTCCATGAACAGAAAATTATGCAAGAAATCCATGGTAAATGAACAAGATATGATCTAAGCATGTGAATCCAAACTAATATCTACTTTTTCAACTCAAAACATACACTAGCAATTGCATAAAGGGCAAAAACTGTGTTTTTGGTGGTAGCAGTAGTGCCTTAAACTTAAATCATGGTCCCAAGGAGGGATAAAGGAGATCAAGAACTATTGGTAGCCTTTTTGGATCTTTCTCTGTTACTACAACAAACTTATTAAGCAACTTGAAGCATGAACAACTATTTTAACCATCAAAAGCAACCTATTTTACCAAAGCAAGATTTAACCTAAACAATAGAAATTATCCTATGAATGAAAGCAAAAACATATAAATACATAAAGGAGGTGCTGGGCAACTTGGGTTGGGCCCTAATACAAGAGCTTCAGCCTTGCAGAAAAGATCAGTGCTGGTTCAAAAATGGATTCATCTTCATTGATAAAAAAATGGCAGTTACATCACAAAACTGTCTTCAAAAAGAGCTAAAAAATGAGCTAAGTACAAGGCTGCACAAATGTGCAAAAATATACTATGAAATGGCTAACTTACTAAGGCTTGAAGCCTTCTTATTTATACAAGTGGGGACTCCCAACAGTCCTCCTAAGCTTAAGGAACTCGGCTGCCTAAAACTGGAGATAACAATAACCCTACTTGACTTGCTCGACTGCCCCTTGGAATCATCGATGTGGGCCTTTGGACACCGCGCTGCTGATGGAGAACCCGAGGAAGGGGTAATTAATGAAGGAGACACCCCTCCTATAAGTCCTCAACCTTGTTTCCTCAAGTTTGGCTGCCATTTTGGTCATAAATGCTTGGTCCTTGTCCAAAATTGTCCAAAAATTTGCAATAAACACTCATTAGACTATGTGGCAAAGTGACTATCCCCATTCACTCTATTGACATAAATATATTCAAAAACATGCATAAAACTATTGAGAATGGTGGATTAAATGAAAATAATAGGCAGAATGAGCTCATATAGTTACCCATTTCTGAGGCTCATCATCACCCCCCTACTGAATGAGTTGCTCATCCTCTGAGCAACTAATCCAGTTCTTCATCTTTAATAGCTTTAACAACTTCCCTGACATCCCAAGCCTCTAATGTTATATCCTATTCTCTATCATGAAATCCTGCTTTTCTGTCCACTTCCTCCCAATGTTTATGTTCTTCCTCCTCTTTAACCCCTTCCAACTGTCCTAGTAGTAGTGGAGGACTGAACTTAAGACCAATCCAGTTGGCTTTCAAGTTTTGCATTGATTGTTTATATAGGGGCACTCTCATCATAGCTTCCCTCATTCTAGTTGGGGAATGATACTCCCAGGTCTTTAGGCTATGTGACAAGGTATTCCACCTTCTCATGCAGGCATGAAGGTAGTCATCGCCAAATAGTCTCTCCATATCTTCAAAATGAGTGATAGCTTATGCTTGTCTGTCAATATAATCAGGGAGAACTTGAAGATTGTCTGCAAGGTATTGATAGGCATAAATGAGAGCTAAGGGGTTTTCTGGTTCTACCCTTATCATGAGGGGTTCACTTAGCTCCTTTGTCATGATCTTCTAAATTTCCGTTGCTCTCTTTTCTTCATGACTCAAACAAGAAGCCATAGCCATGAGTTGTAGGTCTCTCAATGCAGCATTTGGATCCCATAAGTTCATGTCTGGTAGTGCCATATTATGGAGGTAAAATTCTGCTAATTTGGCTTTATCCTCGACTGAACTATTATCACATAAATGCATAAACTGATCATAATTTTGGAATGGGATTGTGCCCCTCTGGGCCAATGTTTTAATCTGGAATTGGAGCCATTGGTCTTTGAGATATAGTGCATAAGGTCTAGCTGGTTGTCTGCATTGCAATGCCTCCATTGCCTAGCCGGCCAAGCAGGCCATCTGGGCTTCATTTTCCTGCAACTGTTGTTTCAAAGTCAACACTTCAGTTGCTGCCTGAGATTCTTTCTCTTGCTGCTGTTTCATTAGCATTTCAACATCAGTCAGTGGCTCTTCCTCTTGTTGTTGTTTCTCTGCTGTGTCATTATTTTCTAGGGGACCATCTTGTTTGTGTTGTCCTTCCAAAATTGGCAACTTATCTCCCCCTTGAGTTTCCCGTTCCTCTAACTGCTTTTTCAGCAGTTCATTTTCTTCCTATAGTTGGGCTCTTCTAATGCTCTCTATGTGCCTTACCATGCCCAACTTCCTTCTCAACTCTCTCAACTTGTCTTCCATGTGCCCTATATCTTCAACTCTTTTAGATTTAGCAATCTACATCCAGGTGTGGGTTCTGACCCTTTCTTTTTCTAATTCAAAGAAAAGAGCCACAACAAATTTTTGTGGGATGACCTTCCCACCTTATAGAAGATTGTAATATGAGCCTAAATTAGGCTGAGGGCTTGGCTCAGGTATTTATTTTGCCTTACCTTCCTCTTGTGACTGTTTCACTGCCTTCTTTTCCAATTGTTCAATTTCTTTCAACTTGGCCAATGTCTCATGTAGAGAGGTTTGACCTTCATGTAGGACTGCCTTGGAGTTCATTAATTCGATTCTTTCCTTCCAGGTGGAGGTTTTGGGACTCCCTCTCTCATAGGTGATAGAGATTTTGGAGGGAGATTCCTCCTTTTTCTTAGTAGGTGCATCCTCAATGATTATGGGTTCTTTTGATGGTGGCTAGGGCTTGCCAACCTTAATCTTGGTGCTCCTCTGGATTTTGAAATACATAGATGTCTGTCTTTTTCTCTTACCCTTTTGCTTAGTTGGAGTGCCCAATGCAGCAAGCACAACTACTGCTTCCCTTGCCAGTGTTTCAGGGGATGTTTCTTCCTACTGTTCTTCTCCTTCATCTCCTACAATTTTTCCTGTGTCTATTGTTTTTGCTTTTGTCTCTGCTGCCTTTGGTGGTGTTTTCTCCTTATCTTGTGGAGTCCCTGCCTTTCCCTTGGCAGTTTTTTTTTGAGCTTTCTTGGGCTTTTTCTCTCATCCTTTTTCCTCTTCCCCTTCTCTATTTTTGAGGTTATTTTCTTTTCTGCCTTAGGCTCAATAGGGGTTTTGTCAAGTTTCTCCTCTTCTTTCTGCTTCTCCTCTGTTTCTCCTTCTATTTGAATATTTTGTGCCTCCTCATGAATTCATTCTCAATTGTCTCTTTATGCTCCTCCTCCTCACTGCTAGATGGGTTAATGTCCTCAATCAAAGTTTTGATGCCATCTCCTCTAGACATATTCCTGAAAATTTCCCAAGCTATGGGGATGGTGTATGTGTGTAGGGCATCTTCAACCAATAACTTAATGAGGCCAGTTGGTTTGGAACCCCTGCATTCATTTTGGTGCCACATTCTATCAAAGATTGGAGGAGGAAATATGGGAGACTGAGTTTCCTAGCTGCAGGCAGGTCCATCCCAGATCTCAATTCATGCAATAACCTGAAGTGCTAACCATAAACTATACTGAATCTTCCTTCACAAGTGATGTATTTCATGATCTGGTAGCTGAATTCACTCCATGGAGGAGGTAAGCTTGTCCTTCTGACCCCATTCTTATCCTCTACAGGATGTTCATCAGGCTGAAAGAATGTCTTTTAGCAACTTGTCCCAACGGTTTTTCCTCTTTGCTCCAAGGGAGCCCAAGTGGAAGACCTGTGATTCTGCAGATAAAATCTGGTGTAATCTCTAGGGTCAGACCCCTGAAATTGACTATAGCATGTGTTTTCGAGTTGGGTCTTAAGGATATCAAAAATTCTTCAGTCACCTCCTCATCATGTCCATGAATTCTCTCAAACAAAGACATCTAGTTTTCCCTGGTGAAGAGGGCCACCTCCTCAAGGTGCTCATGCAATTTGTTGGAGTTCAAAGTGTTGGGTTGTGTTATATTATTTCCACGTGATTAAGAGGGGGTTTTAAGGGCACCCGTAACCCCACTTTATGGGGTTTGGGGCAGCGCCCCGGAAAATTTTGATTTTGGACCCTATGTTAGGTTGGGCAGACCCACCTATGGTTTTGTGCATGATTTTCACACATGTTTTTTGGACGCGATGGTTTTCGTCCATGGTATTGGATGCGATGGTTTTCGGTCCATGGTATTGGATGCTTCAGCATGTATAATATGTATTATAACATTGAAAGGAACATAATGAAAAATCAAGCTGGTAGTCCCAGTTTTGGGATCTAGTGGGAAAATCTCTTTGTATATGTGTTTTGTGTGTTATGCTCTCGCATTGCTTATTTTTCTATGTTTTAGAATTCGTATGCAGGTAATTTCTATACAGGGTTAAAACCTACACAAAGGCTCCTTTCTCATAAAACCTCCGACATGGTGTTTAGTGGTTTCTGAAAGTGCTTAGGTGAGGAAAAAACAATTTCCAAAACCAGAAACAGAGGGACAGCTGAACTTTGTTTTTTTCTAAAACTGTAGGAGGAATTTCCCATGTGATTCTTCTTTACAACATCAATTTGCAATTCTTCCCTCTTCAAACTGTTCTTAACCTAAATTTGCTTCTCGGTTTTTGAAAAAAAATAATCAAGACTTTAACAGAACAGAGAATATATAACACAATGTTTTTTCTTTAGAGAGTAGACAGACTTGCAAATTCATTTTTTCCACAGGCTTGGTTTCTATAGTTGCATACCTTTTTTCAGAAGAATGTGAGGAAGAAAAAGACAGATTTTGAATGCAGAGAAGGAAATGGAGAGACTGTGTAGAACTCAGAAAAATACAGACAAACTTTTAAGCTTCACTTTCCTTTATTTTTTAAACCCAATACTGTATTTTTAATCCACCACCTTATATAAATATATCATATGCAGAGTATTTTCTTGAGCCTACCTCTTTTCAAGCTTGAATTTGACAAAAAATCCAACTTTTTCTGCTGCAGAGCCGCTCTCTAGCTTCCTGTAGACTGTAGATGGTGTTCATGCTCCTATAGAATGCAATAGTGCTCCTGTAGAGCCCGATAGGGGAGAGGGTTTTGAAAAACTGGCAGAAAATGACTGGTTCACTGTTATACACCACCACCACTACCAGTTATGATCTTTTTTCTTCTCGGGTTGACGGGCCACACATGTTGATTGCATATCTGATCTGCGGTTTGAATTGGACAAGGCTCATTTGAACTCCACGAGGGTGTGTGAGCTGAATTAGGGTGGCCAGTTAGTTGGCCACCGATTCTGTTTAATCCTGACCATTCCCATAGTTCATGCAATTTGTAAATAATATTCATGCAATCGAGGAACAAGTTTAGCCACTTACGTGTTAATCGTTGTTGTGTTCTACATGATTCGGACCTTGGCACTTTATTTCCTCGTTGTTGTTGCTACTGGTGCTCTGCATGCTCGGCCTTTGGCTTATGCTGGCGATTTCTCGATCAAGCTCTACTCCTTGCATGCTTCATACATTCTGCCGCATTGACCCTGTCTCTGGTGTTTGTTTTTCAAAGGGATCAACTGCTACAGGAATCCTATAGGATTTCCTGTAGCTACTTCTCCTTCTGAAATTTAGGCTGATGCTTGAGTAGGGGCTAAAAAGACTGCTGAGGAAGGTCTTGAATGAAAAGAAATAGTAGCTGGAAGGTATCAGGTAGGAATAAGCAAGGAACCCTACTACTTTATTTGTCATTTTTTTTGTCTTTACAGAATGAAAGAAACATAATTTCTATATTTGTCTATGCAGGGAAAGAAAAAACAAGTGGAAATGTGGGTGTGTAGGGATGGAATGGAGAGTTAGGTGGATGAATGGTGGCAGGGAGGTTCACAGGCCTTCTAGACAAATTTCTAGCCCTTGGGTTCTTCTCTGAACTTGATTTTGGCCTCTCTGTGATTTCTACAGGAGCCTCCTGTAGAATACATAGAGTTTCCTGTAGGATGCGAAATGTTCAGTACAAATGAGACTAAGGATTGGGAAAGGATAACTACGATGGAGGGATGGACTATGAAGGGTGTATGTAGCCTGACCATGTCTTTTCCTCTTGTGTGACCCTCTTGCAACCTGCAATTTATTCAAAAGAAGTTAGTTTTTTTTTTTTTGAGATAGTTGGGGTGCCTCTAGGAGGTTTGCACCCTCACTGCCTACCTTGGGCACCTCCAAGAGGTTTTCACCCAGGGATCTTTTATTCCTTTTCTGTTTTTCTCTGTTTTATATTCTTTTTTTTCTCTGTTTTTTTTTTGTTTGCTCAGGGTGTGAGTGGAGTGGAGACTGGGACCTGCTCCACTACCAACACTGTTTTTCCCAGATTCTCAATGAACTCTTGCTTGGAAAGGGGCTTCCTGTAGATCTTCAATCTATTCCCATTGACGAGCATGGGGATGGCTTCTTCATCTATGGTCCGGATAAAGATTGAACCATTGTCATTGCATTTTTCTACTGCATATGGCCCCAGCCATCTTGTCCTCAGTTTTCCCTTTGAATGTTTATATCTTGAATCATATAGCAATGCCCAATCTCCTTGCTGAAATTATTTCTCTTTGAGGTGTCTGTCATGCCATATTTTTCTTTGAAGTTGAACTACCTCTGAGTGGAGTAGGGCCTACATTCTTTGTTCATCCAATCTATTTAGCTGAAGCAATATTTCCTTTTGAGCACGACTAAGATCTAGGCCTAAAGTGATATGGTATTTGTTATAGAAACTTATCATTTTCTTGGATTTGAAGGCAGCAGCATTATCAGTTATGATCTTTTCAGGACAGCCAAATCTAGACAGTATGTTGGTTTGTAAGAACCCTATAATGCCTGTGTCATTTGCTTGTCTGGAAGGAATGGCTTCTATCCATTTGGTGAAATAGTCTGTGGCAATTAGAATCCATTTATGTTGGCCAGAAGAGGGAGGGTGGATTTCTCCAATGAAGTCTAGACCCCATTGTTGGAAGGGATTTTCAGTGGAAATTGGTCTCAGGGGTAAGGGTAACAGTTTCCTCTTGCCCTCGAAAATTTGACATTTGTGGCAAGCAATGACAAATTATTTTACATCAGTGAACAAGGTTGGCCAATAAAATCCAGCCCTTAGAATTTTGTCTGCAGTTTATTTCCAGTAAAGGTGTCCACCACAGTCTCTTGCATGAAATTCTTTGAGAACCTTGTCAGCTTCTTCTTTTACTAAACAATTGAATAGAATACCTTCATGATTTTTTCAAAAAAGAACATTATCTAAAATATAAAATCTTAAAGCTTTCATCTTTAAAAACCTTTTCTTTGTTATGGATAACCCTAGAGGAGCCTGCAGGTTTAATAGTACATAAATTATATCAGCATACCAAGGTGAATCTAAAAAGGCCTGGCTGATTTGTGGAGTCGCCATCTCCTGTTCATTATCCAGTTCATTAATATCCAGGGCTTGGCAATTTGTTTCGGTCATGAGTTTGGCAAAACCCTGTCCTTTTATAAGCTTTGTGGGTTTTATTTCAATATCATATTCCAATATAGTAGCAATCCATTTACCTCATTTGCCTTCAATTCCTTCCTGGGTCAAGATGTATTTGACAACAGCATTTGGTACATAGGCTATTACATGGGAGTACAATATGTAGACTCTAAAGTATTTAATAGCTTTCACAAGTGAGTAAGCTTGTTTTTCCATGATTTTGTACTGTAATGGTGCATCTCTTAGTGCTTTACTAAAAAAGGCTATGGGTTTCTCACATCCTTGATCATCCTTTTGTAGTAAAACAACTGCTATGGTGTGTTCTGATGCAAATGAAATATTATGAAGTCCCTAACAAACTTTGGACTTGTCAAGACCGATGTTCTAGTCAAAGCCATTTTAATTTCTTCAAATGCTTGTTTGGCTTCTATTTTCCATTTAACTTTTGAATCATTTTTTAACATATTATTCAGCAATCTAACTAATTCAGCTAAGTTAGATATAAATGTTCTTAAAAAGTTAATCATTCCTAGGAAAGCTTGAAGTTCTTTGACATTTCTGGAGTGGGGTATCTGTAGAATGGCTTATACTCTAGCAGGATCAATGCCATCTTTGGAGATGATATAGCCCAAGATTTTTCCTTCTTCTAGACCAAACAGGGACTTTTTAGGATTTAGAGAAATTCCAAATTGTCTGCAATTTAAAAATACTTGTTTCAGATGATCTAAATGTTGTTGGTCTGATTTAGAAAAAACAGTCAAGTCATCTAGATATATGACCAAGAAATCATGAATTTCTTTTGCAAATGCTATGTCCATTGCTCGTTGGAAAGTTGCCCCTGCATTCTTAAGTCCAAATGGCATTTTGACATACTTGAATGTTCCCCATGGTGTTGTAAAAGCAATTTTTTCCTGGTCATGAAAATGAACCAGAATCTGGTTATAGCCTGAGAACCCATCCAAAAGTGAAATCCTAGAAGCACCTACCACCCTTTGTAAAATGTGATCCATCTTAGGTAAAGGGTAATTGTCCTTCAAAGAAACCTTATTTACATTTCTTAAATCAACACATAGCCTAGTTTCTCCAATGTTTTTCCTAGTAGGTACTATATTAGATACCCACTTTGAAAATCTGATAGGAGCAATTATCCCTGCTTCATACATTCGTTTGATTTCTTTTTCAATTAAAGGAAGCAAGATAGGGTTAATTCTTCTGAGCTTTTGTTTGAGTGGTTTTTGATTTTCCTTTAGAGGTATTGTATGTTGAATTATAGAGGTATCATAAGATTTCAGGTCTTCATAGCTCCAGGCAAAGACATCCTGGAATTTTCTCATTAATTCAACATATTTGAGTTTTTGATAAGGGGGCAAAGATTTGGATAAATTTATCATTTTCGGATTTTCTTCAGGTCCTAAGTTATATTCTTCAATGTCAGCTTTTAGAGGTTCCATCTTGGGTTTCTTTGGGATTTCATTAAAATCAAAGAGATCTTCCAAAGGGGTTAATCCTTTAGGCAATTGATTATCATACAAATTAATAACCTCATATTCTCCTTCAATAATTTCGTCAATGTCCATTTCTTTGAGATCCTGCATTTCTTTATTGGCAAATTTCGTTGGATGGATCATTTGAGTTGCACTTTCTGCTGAAATGTCTGTTTCTATTTGATTTATTTGATTTAACTCACTAACAATATCTATATCTACATTAGTGCTAGAAAACTCTTCCTCTAGGGTTAAGAAATTGTTAATCTGAATATCATTGTCAAACACTTGCTAGTTCTTTACATTGTCAGGTATGGCTGGCCTATGTCTAATCTCAAATGTGAACTGATGATTAGGTTCAAATGGTAATTTACAAGTGTTGGAAAACATTGCCAGGCTATGAGCTTGCAAATTATGTTTTCTTGGGATTTTAGCAAGCTGAGTTTTTGGAAATGTATTGAGAATCTCAATCACTGTTCCTCTGTAAGATCTTAATTTGCGATCATTTGTGAGAAAATTCCCTTTTATCTGTTGAATGATTAAATCAGAATCTCCTAGAACTAATACCCTAATTGCCCCTAAACTTTTGACCAGTTTAAGACCTAGCAACAGAGCTTCATATTCAGCCATATTATTAGTGCATCTAAAGTTTAATCTGTAGGGATGACCTTCAGCATGATCATTTTCAAGATTGTGCACCCAAATTCCTGCTCCTGCTCCTGCTCCTAATTTATTAACTGAACCATCAAATTCTAAGTACCAAAGGATATCATGTTCGTAGTTAGTATCAGGAGTCTCAGGGATTTGTTTAATAGGAAGATCTGGTTTTTTAGTTTCTTCTTGTTCCTTTTGAGTGTCTGATGTATCATTGTTATCAGAAATTTCCTGAATTAGAACACTAGACTTTTCATTTGTAATTTCTTCTTGTTCAATTGCTAAAACTTTTACTTCATTTGAAGGATCAATTTTAGCACTGTAGAGAATGAAAGAATCCATATCAGAGTGAATAGAGTAGATAGGGAAATTTTGAGGTTTCTCCTGGCTACTCACTAATTTCATTAAAGTTTCTCTGTACAGTTTCTTAGGTTGACCAAATACTGAAATAGTAGCATAAGACATGTCCAATTGGAGAGATCCTTGAAGCTTTGCACCCCAAAATCTAGACAGTAACATACCATACTTTGGTGCAATATTAGCTACTACTATGTCCATTAAGATGGTTTTGGCAGGATATTGAACTAGCGATACACATAAGTCTTTGATTAATCCTAGACATCTGACCTGACTTGAATCAAAAGAGAAAAGGTCTTTATATGGTCGGGTGATGTCTAGGTCTAGTTTCTCCATCACATATTTAGACATTAAGTTATGAGAAGTACCAGAATCAAACATGGCATTATGAAGTATTTTATCATGTATGTTCACACTTACATAGAAAGGAGGAACTCCTCCATCTACTGATTTTCTATTTACCTCAGGGCCAAAAATTAATTCAGGCTGGTCATAAAAAACATTTACTGAATCTTCATTCACAGAAATTTGGAGTGATCTACTGATTTGAATTCTGTAGACATCATGTTTAGCTAATTCTAACAAATGAACATCTATTTTTAATTTGCCCACTTCAGTCTCAAGATTAAAAGGTTTTTCAGTTTGAGTTCTTGTATTTCGGACAGTTAGATTCTCTTTTTCTATTGTATTTTCTGTATTTCTCTCCTTCTCAAGAGTGGGGTTATGGGCTGAAGTTGTTTCCAAATAAACTTCTGGAGGTTCATCTACGTTTCCTTTCGGAGGAATAGAAGTGGAAGATTGTTTGTTATGTGGTTGATTATCGAATACATCCTCAATAATTGGATTATTTGGATTAGGATTTGTTCTAGAAAGAATATGTACAGGGGTGGTATTGATCTTACCTTTGTTGGGCTGTTTTGTATCTTTCTGTTTGTTGGTTTTAGGAACATATATTCTTCTTCTCCTCAGATTTTATTGTTTGTGGACTTCATAAATAGTTGTATCATATCCCTCTCTAAAGTCCAATGATTCACCTGACTGAGTTTGGAATTGTTTAAGCATGTGAGCTTCTTGATCCTCTAAGGTCAAGAAAACTTGTTCATTGTTGAGTCCCATCAAATTAATTTGAGTGTCTTCTGTTGGTTCATCAGAAGTTGAGGCTTCAATATAATTTTCCTTGAATGGGCGCCTAATGTTTTGGTCAAGTCCTATTTTTCCAGTATTAGGATTTTGGTTCTTCCTGAAATTTTGATTTCTACCAGTATTGCTTGGTTGACTATCCAAGGGGATTTTCTCTCAATTGTTTCTACTCTATCTCCAAGCCTATCCATTCCTTTAATAATAGCATCTAATTTCTGTTCAAAGGTGGGAGGTTCCTCTTTAAAAGGTATCCTCCTTTCAGCTCTGGCTCTAGCTCGTTTAGATATCAGGTTGGCTTCAACACTGACAGCTATACTTTGCATCTCTTCTAAGGTTCGAGGAGCTCTTTCCCTAAGTTAGTATGCCATATCAGAATCAAATCCATCAGGGAATTTGATCAATGCCAAATCTGGAGGAGGTCTAAGATTTTGAGGGATTGCCTTATAAACATTATTGAACCTGGTGCAGTAATCTTGGACAGTTTCTTGGGTGCCTCTTTTCAGGTTCTCATATTCTGATAAAATGTGGAGAGGATCTTTCTTCTTTTCCCATCTATTCAAGAATGTATAATATAGAGCTTATAGGTCATTAATACTGTTTGCAGGAAGGGCTCTAAACCAATTTCTAACATCTCCAATCAAACTTTGAACAAATACTCTCATTCTAACATCATCAGCATCAACTTCATATATTTCAAAAATAGTCGGTCATTTTCTTGGTATGTTGTTGAGCCATGTAAGTGCCAGTACCATCAAATGGGGTAATCTTACTCTGATAGTCTTGGGGCATAGCAGCCAAGTTGACAGGTAAGTTCAGAGGAGTGTACCTATTTGCCATGGTTGCAGGAATAGATGTGACAACTGGTGTGGTAGGGATAACAATGGGAATATGAGTTGTAGATGGAGGGGTGGAAGGAGTATCTTGAGGTTGAGAAGTATGAGGTGTCGATGCTGAACTTGGAGAGGCTGTAGTGATCACTAAAAGGTTTGGTGTTCCTTCAGAGGTAAGCTCTGACTGAATGGAGTTATGTAGATGTCTATCAAGATGTGAAGTTACAACTTCAAGTTGTAAATCTTCAATGAATATTGGATCATGAAATATGTGGGCTAACCCAGATTCTGAAAAAGTTACAAATAAAGAGGTCTCAAACCACTCATCAAAAGGTTCGTCCTCAAGGTAAATCCACTTCACAGGACAAGATCTTGATTTGTATAGAGGAAGAGAACTAGCAGAACTGTCTTGGCTCTCTTGCCTCCTAAGAATCCTAGGAATCAAATTAGGATTTTCGAACACAGGTGGTGGATTTGGATCAGGATTAGATCTGGTGTAACAAATCCTTTTTGAAGCCAGGTTTCTAGGTATATTTTTGGGTTTTTCTCTAAATGGGTTTGACAATACAACTTTAACAATCTCTTTAAGAAGCTTTTAGATATGGGTTTTGAACTTTCTTAAAGACTTATTTGACAAGAGTAACTGATCAAGTATTTGAAACCAAATGTTCAATCCATAAACCAGACCGGAGATAGGCTGAAGCATCATTCATTTACTTATGCAATTGCAAAGCAAGAGTAGTTCAAAGGCTACCTAGATAACTTCAGGCTCCATATGTAGCTTATAAAGTAAACAATAGTAACAAACAAATTATTCATGTTCCCCAGTGGAGTCGCCACTATGTTATCACTCAGGTTTTCCCAGAAGTTGTAAGAAAAGGGAAAGGAGGCCAAGGTAACCACAAACCAATCTTTTAGATACAGATTCTAGCGAATCTGCATCCAGAGAGGGCTCTCTCTTAAGTTTTAGCTTCTTTTTTTTTAAGATATTAGGCTAGTTGTGAAGTTTAGGAGTTTGTTTGAGTTTGGGTGGTGAGATTCAATAGCAAAGGCGTAAGACTGAGTAGTTTAGGCCATTGGGCTAATGGAGTCAAGGAAGATGGCTTCATTAGATTAGGTTTCTTAATAAAGGATGGTTTTACAGAGCAAGATGGTCAAACAAGGAATAAATAAAGATTTGAAATAAATGAAATGATTTCAAAATGGGTGAAGATCAGTTAAGAATCCTTCAACCTATTTGAAAAGATGGAACTGGAATTGATTACTAATAAAGGGCAGTTAAGTATTCTTTAAGTAATAATCAAAGTGAAAGAAATAGAAAACAGGAGCAGTCAAGGTTTCACTGTTTATTCTAATTCAGAAGAAAACATAGAGAATAATAAATTTTGAAGACAGAGTGAAATCGAGCATATTCCGAATTACTCCATTTTGTTTATCATTCAGATATGAACATAGCTGATATAAGAAACAAAGAAAACTTTAAAACACAAGGTATAGATGACATATTGATCCGGTGTTTGATTCAGGAAATTTGTGGAAAGTCCTTTGCCTCAATTCTTTATCCAGCAAGCCATACGAAAATTTGATCCAGTCAACACTTTATTCCAAAAAACCAACATTACAACAATGTATATGAATCCACCCTCAATACTCCAATTGAGGGGGTATTTATACAAAATATTTTACACAAAATATCTCATAATAGAGAGATATATTCTAGTAATGAAAAATCATTTTTTACAAGAAAATAGAGACAACTAGTCTCGAAGATAGGAGAAAGGTAAACTGATGTTGTGCTGTTCCTATTCTTGCTGAGTGTGCTGGAGGCAGGCCCTTTTATTTGGCTTGCTGTTGTCTTCTTTAATAACTTCGTGCTGGATGCCCTACTTTGAATGATACTCTTTACCTGTTCTGATACACTTTGACCTATTTTGATCCCTGTTCACCTTTGTTCATCTTACTATGGTAAATAGCCCAAAATTTACATTTACCCAAGATAAATTTACAAAATTTCTAACATTTCTTCCCACCATTTTTTCTCTAGCAATTTGTGCTTCTGAAGTTTCCTCAGAGTCTCATCAGTCTCTGTATATTTGAAAAAGTTAGGCTGGATTGTGAATAAGTGCTTTACCTCATGCTCAATATAGAATAAGTTCTCTAAGTTGTCATAGAGAACTCGACCTGTGGGGAGTGCTTTTATTCCCGATGCACTTGTTGATGAGCTTGTTTGATTGTCAGCATACTTATTCAACTTTTCTACATAATCAATATGCTTCATTAATCTGTCATTAATGACCAAAGGACTTGGTAGCCCTTTATTCTGCAAAATTGTGAACTGCTCCATAAAAGAATTAATTTCCACCTGCATATCTTGGTACCTTCTCTCTAAGTTCTGCATCAATGTTCTCTTGGTTAGGACCCTTTTGATTTCCAAAATGGTGTTTGTCCTGTCTGAGATGCCAAGCTCTTCCAGTTGTTCTCTATTTCTGTTATTCAAAAAATGTATAAGCTTGTTGGCTTCATCTGGCCTTTGTCCTAATAAAGCTCTTATCTTCTGAATTTCTCTCTGTGCTGCTTTCGCTAAATCAATATGTTCATAGATCACTTGGATAGATGGCGACACATAATTTATAAATTGGATGATGTTATCCCAAAGGATTTTCTTGATCTTTGCTAGGGCCTTTTCAAAAGTGAGATCTTTTTCTAATGTTTTTACTTTATTTTTCTAAAGCTTTGATCTCCCTCATTTTTTCCACAACATTTATCTTAGAGATATTAAAATCTGTTTCCATTTTAGCTAATTGTTCTTTAACCTATTTTAATTCTGACACCTGTAGCCTCAAGTCTTCCGTTGCCTTTATCAGCTCTTCTGTAGTCAAATTGGTGCTGCTACCTGGTGCTGTTCCTGCTGCAACTGTACTTGTGACAACTTCTGCTATGGCTGCTAGGACATTTGGAGCTAAGATTGTCCCAAGTGTAGAGGGGACTGCTGTTGAGACTATGGGGATTACCTGAGGAGGCTGAGAGGTCGACTCTCCCTGCTTGTCCTTTAGTGCATTTTCTAAATCCTGCTCTGTGTCATTCAATCTTTCATTTAGTTTCAAGAGTAGGTCCATCATCTCTTCTTCAGTTTCTGTTTAATAACCTCAGTAGTCTATGGGTGCCTTGAAGGAGGTAGCTTTAGTGCTTCTATGCCTTTAGCATCTTTGGGATCATGTCCCAAACTGATGATGATTTCTTCTAATGATTTTATTTTGTTATCCTTAGCCAGAGAAGAGGCTTTCTCCAAGTGTAGTTGAGCAGTTGTATTGTCCAAGGAGTCTTGCAGCTTGTGGGCCATCATTGCTTTGTCAGCCAATGTGGAATAGACCATTTCCCTAGTCTGCTTATGAAGTTCAATTTGGTCCATAGGATGAATATCTTTAGCAAATACCTCCAAATTTGTTCTGATGTAATCCACTGCTGACTGAGGTTGTTGCACCTTTAGCTTGAAGTAACTCATTATCATCTTTCCCTCTTTAATGTCATAGGCTGACATTAACCTTTGCTGATTTGTGGGGGCATTTTTAAATATTGATTGTACATTTGAATCCTTACTGGGTCATTCCTGACCTTTATTTCAGTGAATGTCCTCTTAATATCTGAGGCCTATTTGCTTTGTGGCCTGAGGGATGACAGTTCTGTGTTGTGTTGTCTTTCTAGCTGTTGATATGTGAGTTAGTGGATGTTCCTTCCACTGTAAAAGTTTGTTGGCTAGCTCTTTCTTCTTTCTGGTTGTTTACAGTTTCTTCAATTATTTCCTCTTCTGACAGAGGGTTCAGCCTTTGCCTCTTTGCTCCAGGCTGTCCTGTAGGTCCACTGGCAGGGGTAATAGTTTCTCTGTCCCTCTTTTTATTTCTTTCCTAATTTAGAGGAGTTTGCAATGCTGGACTTTCTGCTATATTATTTTGGGTTGGAGGAGTTGGCACTTGACCCTATTCTTTGGAATTCCAAGCTGATCTGTCATTGTACGTTGTTCTGTGGTTTCTATTTCCTTTCCTTTGGATGTTCCTGTGGCTGGTATGTTGGCTTCCTGTGGGGGTTGTTGAGAAGTTCCAGCAGTGGATGTGCCAATTGCTGATTTTTGAGACAATTTGGATGGTACCCACCCAAAAGAATCCAAGTCAAGAGTTTTCTCAAGATCTCTCATAGCATTTTCCATATTGATCTGCTCACTAACCTCTTCAACTAGGATTCCCTCTATCCATTCATCCAAGTTTGCAAACTGCTCTATTTATGGGATCCTATGATGAATATAAGGGGATAATCTGTTCTTTGTCCTCCTGTCAAATATAAAACTGTTGGGGTCATATGGTACCCACCTAAAACTCTTTCGTAGTCTAAGGCGATCTTCTAAAATTATTTAAGCTTTTTTCCATGCATCCCTGTTATTGATGACAAAGGGGCCTAGCTGATTTTTGATTCTTAACTGAAATTTTTTCTTGACACCACAAAAATGGACTAAATTTACATTTATGCTTTGCCTGAAATACTCCAAGGCAAACAATCTCATGGGAACATACTTGGGTAACTTGAAAGGGAAAAGTTCACACCCATACATCCTAATTTCTGTGTGATTTTTGTATAGGTACCAATCACCTATCTAGTATTGCTTTGAGAGCTGGAGAATTTTCTTCATGTCACCACTGATCCTAGGAGGGGAAACTCTTGTCAACGGGGAGGTTGCTGGATGCACAAATAAGTCAATGAACTCATTATAAGTGTAAGGGGACTCAATGGTATTGTGGAAGATTGAACTCCAAAAGATGACAGATCTAGGATTTCCTCTAGTGTCCAATTTCTTGACAGGGATGGAAAGTTATCTGACTGATAGTATAACATGAGATGATATATGAAAGAGGTATATTTGAAAACTCAATCCCTTTCCAAATTCAGGAACTGGTCATGGATTTTGTTGGCAATATAAGAGGCATAGTTATATCTGACAGTAGGGGGTTGTCCTAGAGTGAATATTGATAGTAACACTAGGGTAATATCATCAACATATTCACTGGAGTTAAAGCCCATTATCAGGGATATCATATCAGCAATGAGTCTTCCAGTTTCTGTGAAGCAAGTTTGCAGATAAGGAGGTGGATATTTGGGCTGGTAGTTTGGTAACATGAAGGTTTGAGCAATACGGTTTATTTCTCATTGAGATAACTGAGGGGCTTTTTCAAGTAAATATGCCATGGAAAGAGGGGTGAGGGGCTGATCGGAATGGAATTGTATCATTTCATTTATGGACTGATCAGTTATCCGAAAAAGAACAGTTTGGAATGGGGACATAACGACTCTCTGGTTGGGATCATAATTAGCACAACAATGATGAATTATCCCTGGGAAAACATGGACAGAGGGAAGGAAACACATGGGAAGGTTAGATTCCCACAGTCCAAAAATGTCAGACTTATTCAGATAACTATCTCTGATTTGGCAGAAGATCTTAAGATGGTTACTATCACCAGATAAGTCTTTTATCTGAAAGTCTTTATCGGCTAGTGGTAGATAATCTAAGTCTATGTGAGGAGCATTCATGGGTGCGACATTCAGGGCTACAGGGGTTTCCATATTTGGTTCTTGTGGGTTCAAAGATGGGATTTGGGGAAATTAAGTGAAAAATAGGTAAGACAGTGGATTGGGAGCTTTGTATGGCCAACACAAACGTGGCATAGCCCTAAATTTGGCCATTTTGGTAGAATTTTAAGTAAAAAACTGAAATTACAGGGTCTCAGTGCAGCTTGGATAAATACTTGTTATCAAGATGGCGAACAATGCCAAGATGGAAGGATGATAGGTTCTGGGCGGCATCGCTGCAAGGTTCTTAACTGGGTGGTGGTCTGAAAGCTCGAACAATCGACTGGATGTTGTTTTGCATGGGAGCACAATTTGCAGGGAATGACAGTGAAAATGACATTTTATTTAAAAAAACTAAGGTTGGCGGTCTTTTTTGGATTTATCGGGTGTATGACGTAAGCAGGATGTGATGTTTTGTCCCTATGTGGAGGGTGGTAAGTGGTTTGTATCGCACCGCTTTTGAGGCTGGGCGGTTTCAGGCCAGGGGTGAGCGAGCATATAGACTGTGCAACGCATGGAGGAGGTACGAGCGAAAAACTGCCAGGTGATTGCGAGTTAAAGCTTGGTCACTAGGGGGGTGCGATATCGTGGCCAACCATTGGATGAAAAGGGAGTGATCGGATGAAAAATGGGTGAGGGAGATGGCAGGATTTTATGTATGCGGGCGTGATGTATTATTAGCAATTAATTAACTATATCAGGGCAGATGCGATTGGTTGGGTGGTTCTTAATTAACCTAGAGGGTTAATTAATCCCATATAGTGCGGCGAGGAATTAAGGCTCTTAACGAATTACAGATTAATTCGTTAATCCTTTTTTAAACTATGACTATGGTTGTATTCAATCGGGGCGGGATATATAACATTTTGGGGATTTTTATATAGTTAAATAATATGGGAAAGGGTAATATTTTTTTCGGGATTTATGTAATATAAGTTAAAAATTAATATGAAGCCATATGATAAGAAGCGCTAAGTAAAAACATCAGAGTATGCATTTAAACTTAGGCTAAAGTGGAAAAAAGGGGTTTTAGGTGATATTATGTATTTTTCCTAAGTAAAGTAGGATTTTTACTTAGGCAAACTTTATGAAATGGAATGAATGATTAATGGATGTTTCTAAGTACTTAGGCTCTTAAATCACTGAGCCGAGGGTCTGGTCCCTCCAAAAGTCAGAAAAATGCTTTGAGCCCCTTTGATTTTCAAAGACCTTAATACTTTAGGGGAAATCAATGAAATCTTTAAGGGAAAAATGTGAATGGAAGTTAATTATTTGACCTTGTTTTGCTTGAACTGCATCAAGTGTAATATATGCTTTGCACTTGTGATAAAAGTGAAAATTAACACATTTAGAAACATTTTTCATCACAAGCATCATTTTGCAACACCATCTACCTACCCTACCTACTTTAACCTAACATTTTTTATTCTTTATTTGGGTGCACTTAGACTGGCGAACCCTTATCAAATCATCATTTTCTTTTTACATGGAAAGCCTACCTAAGTCTACACTTATTACATCCAAGGGCTCAGATTAAACTGTTGAGCTCCTTTTTATTTATTCTACCTATCTACTTATCTGCCAAGATTACACTGTTTGGTTAGATTTTATTCTCTATCTCTAAAACATGAAATTCAAATATGAACTAGCCAAGCTTAAGCTGTTTGACTATTCATCAATTGTGGCATAAGTTAACAAGCTGCACACAATTGTTTATTGTACAAGAGTAAAAAGTAGTGGCATTCGAACTTGCACACTTTCCTAGTCTATTTCTTGTTTGGGGTTCATTTCTTCTCATTTCTTTTTGACCATCTTTATTCTTTTTACCCTTTGATTTTTCTTTTAGGGTATACCCTCTTTACATTTTTTAATTTTTTTCGTAAATATGGAAAAATTTTGCAACAGGGAAAGGTATGAACATATTACAGAGCTCATAAAGTCAATCATGAAATATGACACCTATTGGTATAGGAGTATAACACCATCCTTTGACATCGGCCACATTGGTTGATATATCTCCTGACATCTTGAAGAAGAGTGAGCTAATAGTAACCTGCTTGCAGAATTTTGAAGGCAATCCTCTTTGCTGCAAAGTGGCCCCCATAGGGCCCATCATGACAGGTTATGAGGATGTCAAAAACTTCCTCCTCTCTGACACATCACCTCAAAATCTGATCTGGGCCAAGTTTAAAAATATTGCCCCCAATCCAAGTGAATGGGGCACTTTTCCTCACGATCTTGCTCTTCTCTTTTGAGGACAGGTGTGGCAGAAACTATGCTGAAACCAAATAATTTGCTATATCAGCGAACCATGGAGAGAGTACTGAAATAGAAAATAGGTGTTCATCTAGAATTTGATCATCCAGCATTCCTTCTTCACCTGCAAGCAGATCTAGTCTAGACAGAAAATTAGGAACAACATTTTCCTTACCTGGCTTATCAACAATTGTCAAATTGAATTGCTACAATAAAAGTAACCATCTAATGATATGAGCATTTACATCTGGCTTATTCATCAAATACCTAATTGTAGCATGATCAATGTGTACAAATGTTTGGTAGCCGGTGATGTAGTGTCTGAACTTGTTTACGAAATGGACTACAGCTAGGAGCTCCTTTTCGGTCACAGTGTAGTTTAATTCTGCCTTGGACATGTTTTTACTGACAAAGTATATGGCATAAGGCAACTTCTCTCAACTTGTCCTAAGGTTGCTCCTATTGCTTTGTTTGAGGCATCTATGTGAATGTGGAAAGGTAGGGCCCAGTTTGGACCTCTCAAGATTGGGGCAGTTACCAATTTACCTTTCAAGGCATCTAAAGTCTCTTAACAGCTGGCAGTCCATATGAAATCAACATCTTTCCCAAAAGACCAAACAATGGAGATGCTAGCTTACTAAAATCCTTAATGAATCTTCTATAATACCTTGCTAAGCCTAGAAAACTCCAAACATGTCTTACCTTTTGAGGAGGTGGGACCCTTTCGATGATAGCAATCTTGTTGTGATCCACCTGTAATCCTTGTTGAGAAATTGTATGACCTAGCATGGTCCATTCAGTCATCAAGAATTCACATTTTTCAAGACTGGGGGATAGGTTCATTTCAATACACTTGGCTAAAACTTTTCCTAGGTTAGTTAAAGCTTCCTGGAAGTTAGAACCATAAGGGGTAAAGTCATCTATATAGATTTCCACTGAATCATGAACCAGTTTAGCAACTATGCTCAGTACTGCTCTCTAGAAAGTGGTGGGAGCATTTCATAACCCAAAAGGAAGGACTTGGTAGGCAAAGGTGCCCCATGGACAAGTTAAAGTAGTCTTATCTTGGTCTTCTGGGCTGATTTGGATATGGTTGTACCTGTTAAACCCATCTAGGAAGGAGAAGAACTTCTTCCCTGCCAGGCCATCTAACTCTTGATCTGTGAAAGGAAAAGGAAAATGGTCCTTCTTAGTGGCCTTGTTTAGTTCTCGATAATCTACACAGATTCTCCACTTCTTGTTTTTCTTTGGCACTAGCACCAAAGGAGAAACCCATTCACTGTCAGAGATGGGGTAGATGAATCTTGCATCCAGCAACTTTTGCAGTTCTTATTTGAAAATGTCCTTGAGGGCTGGATTCATCCTCCTTTGGGGCTGCCTGACTGGTTTACAATCTTCTTTAATATAAATGTGATGAGTGCAGACTGAAGGTTGGACTCCCTTCATCTCCTTGTAGCTCAAAGCAAAAGCATCCAAGTGATTGTTCAACAAGCTACATAGTTCTTTCGCCTGAGAGGTGGATAGGGATGAGTTGATCTTCAAGGTCTTTTCTGGGCCAAATTCCACATTCTTAACTCTGAGAGAGGTCGGATCAACCACACAGAGATCAACTAAAGAATTGGCTTGGGTTTCTTCCACCATCTCTTCTAAGGGAAACACACTGGGGGGTGGATTCTGAATCAAGTTCTTAATAAGATCATCCTCAGTTTGTGGACCCCCCATGGTAGCCTCTACTGTACATAATGGTATGGAATAGACTTCATCCTTATCTTCCTCCTCCAACCAAAGAGGTAAATCATGTTCTAGCAGAGGTTGGGCAGGAGAATAGAGGACTAGCTGTTTGGACATATGCCCATTCTTGATTGTCATGTTCCCAGCTCGACAACTGATGTAGGCATCTAAAGTAGCCAACCAAGGTCATCCCAGGATGAGAGGATACCCAGTGAGCTTTTCTTTTGGTTTGAGAACTAGGAAATCAACAGGGTACTCCCAAGAATCAATAGAGACCATGACATCTTCCACAATCCCCTCAGAGGTCACGGTGGAGCGTTCTGCTAACTGCAGTACTATTGAGGTCTTTCTTAGAGAACCCTGAAGGTTGAGTTTGAGCATAGTGTCCCTGGTCATCACATTAATGGCAGCCCCTAAATCAATCAAGGTATGGGGGATTATCGTGCCATTGATTTGGACATTGACTACAGGACTCCTAGGGTCTAGATATTTTGGATAGATTACCTGCCCCAACGGCAGGTCAGACAGTTGTCTTATGACATTGATAGTTGTGGCATCTCTCTTGCACCTGCCTGGGTGCCTGAAGCGCTTCTCCTTGATCACCTTATTGTATATAGGCACATCCTTTATGGCTTGGAGAAGTGGTATTTTTACACATAACTGTTTCAGTTCTCCCAGAATTTCAGTTTCTTCTAGGGTCGGTTGTGTGGTTCCAATTAGTCTCTCAAGAAAGGGTGGAATGACTTTTGGTTCACTTTCCTGTTTTTCTTCCTCATCCTCCTTAGGAGGAGGTTGGGTATCCGGGAGAACCTTCCTAGATCATAGGTTAATCTCCTGAATCTCCACAGCATAGGTTGGGCATGATGTTTCTCCACTATGTACCTGTTTGGCCTGTTCGTTGTTGGGGTTCAGGTTTGGTTGAGCAGGTATTTGGGGTTGTCCTGGAGGAGCAGGAGGTAATGGTTGTGGTTGAGTAGGTGGTGGAGGCAAAAGAGAGGGAGAGAGTTATACTGGAGCCTCCATTCCTGATGAGGTGCATTCCACTGAGGCTGTGGCTGAGCATAAAGATGAAACGAATGAGCAACTGGAGGAGCCTGGTATTGAGGAGGATATGACCAAGGAGGGGGTGTGGACCAGGAAGGATGAGCAGGGGGTCCCCAAGAAGGCATGGAAGTGGCTTGATTGAGGTTGTAATAGCTCTAGGATGTCTCTTGCATTCCCTACTAGTAAGGTCTAGGTCCATGTGGCCTCCTTTGGTTCATGAAATAGAGTGTTTCAGTGGCTCCTTCAGCCCCCTGATATGCAGCTTTGATTCCAGGCAAGGAAGGGCATTGATTCATAAGATGGTCTTCTTCACAGACTAAACACACTTCTATAGAGTGCAATGCAAATTCATTCCTAGAATGCTTTCTAGTGCACTTGGGACAAAAAATGGCCAAAGCTCTCTTGACTTCCTATTGTTTCCTTTTGATCTGCAAGGTATCCATTTGCATGGCAAGAGTCTGCCTCACCTCACTCTTGAAATCTTCCAGTCGATTCTCAAGTTCGTTTCTAAGGGATGAACTAGATGAGGATGTATTGGCTAAAGGTTGACTTCCCCTACCTCTCTTTCTAGCTGACTTGGAATGGTTTCTAAACACAGTCTTTATGTCATCATAAGGTAGTTGATAGATGTCTCCCCTAGCCAGTAAATGGAGGGTGTCTAGAAGGTCTTCAGGGACCCCTCTGAGTAGTACCAACTTCAGAGGTTCAGGGTCAAGTGAGCACCTAGCCCTTTTATAACTGAGTTGAAACCTCTCTTCATAGTCTTCTAAAGATTCATCATTACCCATGGTCATTCAGAAGATCTCTTCCTTAGTATCCTTTAACCTACAGTAGTCCCAATATTTGTTGTTAAAGGCTTGCTGCATCTAAGCCCAAGTTGTGATACTGTTTCCAGGTAACCCCATGAACCAGCGCAAGGTTGCATCCTTGAGGTAGAAGGGAACAGTTTCAACATTTTTCCGTCTTCTGCATAGTCATAGGTTTGATAGAGAAAAACAAATTCAAACAAGAAAGTATCAGGATCTTTGGTAGGCAGTCCATGGAAGTGAGGTAAGGCTGAAGGACTTATGTTTTTCATTTTTGTGTCCCCATTGGTCTCTCGGATAGGAAAGGCACCTTCTATTCTTTCCCCATTTCCTCCAACATTTCTGTTTTCAGCCATGGTCTCAGGAGGAATGGTTTCTTGCTCTTCTTCTGTTATAGGATCTTCGTATATCTCTCGAGGTTCACCTATAGGTTCTTCTGGATCACTGCCACCAAAGAAGAGAGAAGGGTGACTCAGTGATGTGGTGGGGGTGTTGGGTAGGAATTTTCCTAAATTGTCTCTATTCCTATGAGGCATGAAAGGAAATCTCTTTTTTTTTTGGTGATTTTTTTGTTTCTTTTTTCTACTTGTACCTGCAAAAACTGAAATGGATTAAACAACAATTGCAACTAACTGAAATGAATCTACTTTGCTGAAATGAAAATTGCAGAATTGAAGTGAAAGCAAGAAATGTCTAATCTATGCTTGCTAAAATGAAATTGCAGAATTGAAATGAAAGCAGGAAATGTCTAATCTACGCTTGCTGAAATGAAATTGAAGAATTGAAAGGAAACAACTATTCTACTTTTGCTGAAATAAACTACTTAGCAGAATGTTGTAGTAGAAAATAGAAGAAAAGCAGTAATCACAAAATACTCTGACACTTCCCCAGCAATGGCACCAAAAAGAGTGGTGAGCTCTAGTATTACAGCAATAATTCTGCAACTCCGAGGGCTTCCTTACTTACTTTTATCAACCCAGTAGTTCGTAACAAACTTGGAAGCGATAGTGATCTATGCATAAGTACTAGCTCTTACTGCAGGCTGTCACTTGATCAGCTGGTGCAAGTTCTCTAGGAGCTTAAGCCAAATTTTATGAGTTCCCAAAAGAATCTTTTACTGTGATGGAAGAAAGCTAACTCTGCAAGGGCTATTCTACTTGCAGAAAGAGAAGGAAAACTGAAATGAAACACAAACCCTAGCAAACCCTAATTTTGCAAGAAAAGAGATGGAAACTACTGAAATGGGTGCCATTGGCTACTGAAAAGATAAATTGCATTTATTCAAGTTATTTCTGAAGAGAAATGAGAAGAAATCATCATTTTATACTTTTGGGTATTTTTATGTGGAATTATTATGCTTATGGTTTGACTGATTGTGACTGTGCAGAGGTTTGGTGGAAAGGAGGATGGAATTGGCTATTGTTGAAGATGAGGAAGGTGTGGAGAAGTCCTAATAATTCCCTCATACCCTCTTGGAGACTTCCATTGCGATCAGACTTCGAAAAATCGCTCGCATGAACTTCTACAGGAGGCTACAGGGAATCTACAAGAGGATCTATAGGAGGACGAAAAATGGTGGGAAAATGGGAATGAAGGCTGGATGAAGGTGTTGAAGGGTCTAGGACTCTATCAATGAAGATCAAGAACGAAAGAGATGGTTGGATTTTTTCAAAGGGGAAGAAAGCAAGTTTATACAAAAACACAGAAATTAGGGCAGATTGGCGAAATGAGGTGAATGAGTGGGGAAATCTTGAGAGATGAACTAGTACAGGCTGTGCTATGGAGGAATGATAAGCTGGAGTGTTCTACAAGTGAGTTGCACACTTACTTCCCAAAACTGACCTAAGCAAGAACCGAAAAAACAAAGTTTGTCTATTTTGACCTAAAAGCTGACCTAAAAATATAGACTTGCTGAACATACCTTCACAAATAGAAAATTATGCGAGAAATCCATGGTAAATGAACAAGAAAGGATCTAAGCATGTGAATCCAAACTAATATCTACTTTTTCAACTCAAAACATCACACTAGCAATTGCATAAAGGGCAAAAACTGTGTTTTTGGTGGCAGCAGTAGTGCCTTGACCTCAAATCATGATCCCAAGGAGGGAGAAAGGAGATCAAGACCTGATGGTAGCATTTTTGGATCTTTCTCTATTACTACAGAAAACTACTTAAGCAACTTGAAGCAAGAACAACTATTTTAACCATCAAAAGCAACCTATTTTACCAAAGCAAGATTTAACCTAAACAACAGAAATTATCCTATGAATGCAAGAAAAAACATATAAATACATAAAGGAGGTGTTGGGCAGCTTGGCTTGGGCCCTAACCCAAGATATTCAGCCCTCTAGAAGATATCAGTGTTGGTTCAAAACTGGTTTCATCTTCATTGATAAAAAAATAGCAGTTACATCACAAAACTGTCTTCAAAAAGAGCTCGAAAATGAGCTGAGTACAAGGGTGCAAAAAAGTGCGAAAATATACTATGAAATAGCTAACCTACTAAGTCTTGAAGCCTTCTTATTTATATAAGTGGGGACTCCCAACAGTCCTCCTGAACTTAAGGAACTCGACTACTTAAAACTGGAGATAACAGCAGCCCTACTTGACTTGCTCGGTTGCCCCTTGGAATCATTGATGTGGGCCTTTGGACTTTGAGCTGCTTATGGAGAACTCGAGGAAGGGGTCATTAATGAAGGAAACACCCCTCCTATAAGTCCTCAGCCCTATTTCCTCGAGTTTGGCTACCATTCTACTCATAAATTCCTGGTCCTTGTCCAAAATTGTCCAAAAATCTACAATAAACACTCATTAGACTATGTGGCAAAGTGACTATCCCCATTCACTCTATTGACATAAATATATTCAAAACTATTGAGAATGGTGGATTAAATGAAAATAATAGGTAGAATGAGCCCATATAGTTACCCATTTCTGAGGCTCATCAGCTACTACACAAAAATCTCTATCATTGGGACTACCCGAAAATATGTCATCGGGCTACAACCCAAAATCTCAATCAGAGGGCTACTACTTGAAAATCTCTGTCATTGGGCTACTAGCCGGAAATATTTCATCGAGCTACTACCCAAAAATATATGTCATGGGGGAGCTACAACTCAACCCATATCGAGCAATAGGTGATCTAGGGGAGCAATTACTCAACCCATCCTATTGCTCACCGATATTCCTAACAATGACCCTTAAGAGTAATGTCGTAGAACATGTGCATCATAATCCTAGCTTGGGAGAGATACCTAACTTACCAAAGGTAAGAATCTCATGACCCCAAGCCTCCTCACCTATTGGCGAGACGGGGAGGGATAATCCCAACAAGCCTAACTTGTGGGTATGATTCCAACTGGGGTATACTCTGCAAAGACCAAGATAGGGTGAGCTACTACTCCAACCCTATGGGTAACATATATGGGTGATACCCTATTGTCCAGAGTTCCCTAAACCCCAGGAGACCTCTATCTCAATTCCTTAACCTAGGAACTCAAACAAGGGGGAAGAGTATGGCTCAGTGTCCTCGATCAGTGGTGCCCCTTATCAAGAGGGGTCATGTCCATCAGTCCAAGCTACTCACTGAAGACCAAGAACTTCCCTTTCAGCAAATCCTTGGTGAGAATATATGCAATCTACTCATTTTTTGATATGTGATGGAGTTGAACAACTCCTCTCTGTACCATATCATGAATGAAGTGGTATTGAATCTCTATGTACTTGGACTTGTCATGGAACATGGGAATCTCTTCCATACAGATCCCACTCTTGTTACCACAATATATCATTGTAGTGTCTAGGACCTACTCAAACAACTCTCAAAAGAGATTCCTCAACCAAACTGCTTTGCAACTAGCCATGCTAGTGACAATATATTCTGCGTCAACGATACTTAATGATACATACTTTTTTTCCTTCTCATCCAATATCATGGCAGATCCAAGACTAAAAAAACATCCTGACATACTATTTTTGTTGATATCGTTTCCAACCTAGTTTGCATCGGTGTATCCATGTAGTCGAACATATCCGACAGAGTATCTCATACCAAGTGTAATTGTCCCCTGCAAATATCTCAAAATGTGCTTGGAAGTGGTCTAATGTGCATGTAAAGGCTCAGTCATGAATTGAATCAACATGTTCACTGCATAGCATATGTTTGGACAGGTGTTCACAAGGAACATTAGATCCCTAATTGACTATCTATACTTGGATGGATTTGCCAAAACTGGTCCTGCAGCTCCTCCATAACTTCTTGAAGTTCATTTCCATCGGTGTGGGAAGGGACTTCCATTCTATCATTCCAAATCTTTCCAACAACTTCACAATGTATTTTCCTTGTGAAAAGAAAATCTCACAGGACTTTGCCATACCTCAGGGCCTATAAAATAGTGCATGAGTCCAAGGTCCTTTATGTAAAATTCAGAGGATAGCTCCCTATTACACTCGATCATCAAAGGCACACTCCATGTCAAGAATAGATCGTCAACATTTAAAACCAAATTCAGAGGCATACCTTGGACTACCTTAGAGTAGAGGTTTGGATTGACATTACTTCTTGTGAATCCCAACTTCACCAAATAACTATCTGTGGGCATACCATGCTTTTGGGGCTTGACTCAAACCATACAATTCCTTATTCAATCTACAAATGTGTGTCTTCTAATATTCTACTTCAAATCCCTGTGGTTATTCAACGTATACTTCCTCTTGTCACATGCCATGGAGGAATGTGGTTTTTAAACCAATTTGATGAAGGGTCTATGTTTGACTTGTGACAAGGGAAACTATAAAACAAATGGTTGTATATCAAGGCACAAGTGAAAATATATCATCATAATATTCTTTCTCTTTTTGGGAGAATCCTCCAGCCACGAACCTCGCCTTGTATTTTTCAATGCTTCCATCAATTCCATGCTTGATCTTGAATATCCACTTCGAAGTTACCACAAACTTATCCTTTGGTCTCGAAACAACATCCTATACATCATTCTTCATAATAGATTCATATTCCTCGACCGTAGCATATTTCCAAACTTTTTCTTTTACGGCTTCCTCGAATGTGGAAGGTATGGCTTGAATCATAGTGCTCATGTATGCAACATATCCCTGGTACTTACATCAATTCTTCCTTTCTCAAAATGATATTTGAATGGGAACATGACTATCAACATCCTGAAGAGTTTCGCGAAGCCAAAGTTGTCTCTTCCTAGTAGGAGGATTACTAGGAGGAGAATCTAATGGATCCACGGGTTCCATGGGATCATCAACAATATCAATATCTGATTTGGACATGGATGGGCCATCCAGGATGTCCATATGACCACTCTTCTTGGGAGGAGGCGAAGGAAGGTTTCTTTCTTTTCCAAGAGCGACATCTTCATCGAATGTAACATCCTTGCTAATTTCAACATTCCTTTGACAAGGAATCTATATTCTAAATGCTTTATAATTTTCAAAATACCCAACAAATGTACCTTTTCTTCCTGTATCTTCCAATTTGTTCCTTTTGTCCTTCAGCATATGGAAATATGTTGGACATCCAAATATAAGGAGATGACTAATGTCGGGCTTCACACCTGTAAATAATAATTTAGGAGTTTTGTTTTCAAAAGCCTTATGAAGCAACCTATTTTGAACAGATAAAATAACATGTGAAGCTTTGGCCCAAAGAATTTAGGAGATTTTTTATCACAGAGCATTTCTCAAGTGGCTTCTACTATAGACTTGTTCTTCCTTTCAGTTAGACCATATTGTTCAGGAGTATATGGCGCAATTTTTCACTTCTTGATACCTTCCTTTTTACAAAAGTCAATGAATTCATTTGAGATGTATTCTCCACCATTATCGGACCTGAATATTTTGATCTTCTTCCCTATTTTGTTTTCAACCAATGCTTTGAACTCCTTAAATGTTTCAAAAGCATCATCCTTATGCTTCAAAAAGTATATCCATGTCTTCCTTGAAAAGTCAATCAATGAATGTGATGTAGTAGAGATATCCACTAATAGAGTGCACTGGAATTAGTCCACATATGTTAGCATGAATGAGATGGAGGATGTCATTGGTCTTGTTTTCACTAGAGGGGAATGGATCTCTTGTCATTTTTCCACTAGCACATCTTGGATATACTCCATCATGTTGAGCTTGAACCTTTGGAATTCCTGAGACCAAGTTCTCCAATTTCGAAAGAGCATCATAATGAAGATGAGACAACCTTCAATGCCATAATTCACTTAGATGATTTCTATTATGAACCAATGTTAGTAGTGGTCTTCCAGCGGCCTTGTAGAGTCTTTCATATCTTGTACCAAAAATGAATGCATCTTTCATAAGTGTTCCAACGGGCCAAGTAAGAAATTTTCCCTTGATGAAGGCAACCCTCATCCCTTTGTCTTCTAAAGTGGATATTGGTACCAGATTCTTCTTTAACCCATGCACATAAATTACATCATGTAGTACAATAGATTCCCCATAATTCAAATGAAATTTGACGAATCCAAAACCTTTAACAGATTAGTGGAGTTGTCTCCAAGAATGATTTTCAAATTTGACTCCCTCTCTACCAAGTTAGGGAGAATTTGTTTGTAACCAGAGAAGTGATGAGTTGTCCCATTATCAACCACCCAACTATCCCACAAACCCAAATGAGATGAACTAGTAAGAGCAGAAATAAGAATATATTTAGATTGATTCACAACATTACTTTCATACCTGGAGAATTTTCACTTCTTTTGTGGACGACGATATTCTTCATGGTCACTTGGAGCATCTCTTCTTCTTCTAGGATATCTCCTATTACGGTCATTCCTTTGGTAATCTCTCCTTCTTTCATCATTGAACCTATTGTTGTTGCTTCTAGTATTATAACGTGGTCTATGTTTCTTTTCGGGGTAATCTTGAGAATAGTTCCCTTTCTTATGACAATTGCAACATTCAATGTTCACATATTCCTTTCTTCCACCAGAATTTTGAGGATGAGGCTTTCTTGAATTTGATGAACCTCATTACCCATTATTTTTCTTCTTGTTGTGAATGATGTATGCAACAAGTTCTCCTTCTCCGTGCTTTTGAATCCTTCCTCTTCTTATCATCCTTAACTCTTCTTTAGTGAGATTTACAATTTCATCATATGAAGGGAGGACATTTGTGTTGCTTATAGTAGTGACGAATATTTCCCAAATAGAGGGGAGACATATTAGAGTCATGACCACCAGTTCCCTGTCCAACACATCTCCTCCAACTCTTAGAAATTGATCTCTAATATGAGAGATCCTCATTATGTAAGATTGTATGGACTCTCCTTTGTTCATCTTGGTGTCTTTGAATTGATATTTCAAGGTGAGTATTTCATTCAAATTGTTGAGCTCAAACATGCAGACTACCTTATCATACATGTCTTTAGACCTTCTCAAGTTTCCAACATATGCAAGTAGATTATCTTGTAAACCATCAACTATAATTTGTTTTGCTTTACACTCACCTTTCTTGTGCGTTTTCTTGGTAGCAACGGATGCATTCTTCATAGGCTTAGGTACCTTTCCTTGAATGTATTCCAAAACATCATTGTTATCAAATATGATTTCCAATCTAACTTTTGAGGCAACAAAATTATATGATTCACCCAACTTCTCATCACTCTTGAAGAATGAAGTCATATTGAATATGACTAGATCTGTTCTTTCAACTTTCCAGAGATGAGTGCTTCAAGGCTTGTCTCCTTTTGGGATTTTTCTTCCCCGTAGCTCCGATACCATGTTAATTTTTATATTTTTCTATGATGTATCAATTACTTTAGCCCAATTCCAAACTTCAATTAACAATATTTCCAATTATAATTAGTTTTTCCATTCATCAATAGTAATTGAAGATATAACAATATATGCAATGAATAAGAAGACAATCAACACATCAACAAGAGACACTAGACTTGGTCAAAGACCAGTAAAACACCCCACTAGGGGGGAAACCCTTTGAAATTCTTCTTCTATTAGATTTTCATAAAATGTTAAGCAAATAGTACAAAGAGGACAATACAATGTAATCAATAATACAACCCAACAACTTCAAAGATTAGTTTACAATGGCAGAATATATCAAAGACAACTTGATTTAGACTTCAGACAACTTCAGAAAAATTCGGAGGATGGTCACTTGTAGTTAAACCCCTGGACGCTCCCTTCAAGTTAGCATGCATGCGTGCAAAGCTTCCTAGACGATGTCTTGCCCATAGCATATGTGCATCCAGGGATGAATTTCTCAAAACTATGGCAACGTCTGGAGAAGAAACCTTAATTTTGTGTGAGCTTCGGACCTGAGACTTCATACCTCTGTACAACCTTTTCCTTCGCCAATGTACCGAACCAAATCAAATCAAAGAGAAGAAGATGCTTGCTTTTGTGATGTCCAAATGAGCTTATAGGTTTATTGTATTAATAGCCTTCTAGGGGTGTCCGACAATTCCCATTTGATGTTGAGGCTGACCTATCCAAGTGTGCATGAAAGTGAAGCTGAATTGATCCAATATCCATGAGTGGGTGCACAAAATCAAAAACCAACTTCAACTTATCCGAACGAGGTCATATTTAGGTTGATTTTGGTCCTACTGAAAAGAGACACTCAATGGAATAATCATCTCCATAAAATGAGTACTCGAAAGTGGAATTTGGCCACAGTTACATAATTTTAACATATTGTTGTGCTAAAATTTCCATGTACATTCTCCAAGAAAAACACAAATCATTTGTGCCCCTCTTCACCACAAATGATAACAATGTGCATCCATTGTTGATAAGACCTTGAATCATCTTCCTTGTTCTATAAATCCACTAAAACCTATATCTCTTGATTTCTTTTTGTTTCCTTATCAACAATTTCATTTTCTTTCTCATACCTCTCATCCCACATTTCTTTCATTTTTTATTTGGAATTGCGAAATTCTCTATAATTATGATAAGTTCTTCCTTTAAGAAAATCATTGTTACAATTTTTTTATGGTAATTTTAGTTACATGTTTTAAAATGCTAAATGATATGGTGCTTCTAATGAAGAAATATTTTTCCAACTACTTTTATTTTTTATAGTAGGCTTTCAAATATTAACATACTTAAAAACTAGTTGAATAGGTTCCTTATTGTATCATGGGGTGTTTAGTCACAATGTATCTTATAGTTGATTAAATTTGTATAAATTTATAGATGTAGATTTTGTTTTCTCTCATGAAATAAATTTGGCCCTTCAATTATCTAGTAATAACTAGCATGATTTTTCAAGAATCTCTCATTCTCTCAAACTCAAAAGATTGGCCATATCATTAAGTTATTTAAGTAATAATTCCTTGTGAAATATGTATTTAGAAGTTTCATATATAAGAATTTAAACTTAATTTCTATTCGTCTTTAGTTCAACAACCTTGCAAATTATTATACAAATGAATATATTCAAATAATTGGCATTGGATTTAAATAATTGAAATGTTTGGTAAATGAGATACATGAACAAGGAACCACCAGCGGGAAAATAAGCGCACGACCAGGGATCAAGGTTCAGCAGGAGTTTTCATCCATGGAGGGATGTAGAGGAGGGGGATATTCTCCCTCCTACAAGGAGATCATCGCCAACAAGGGAAAGAAGCCCCCAGAAAAAGTCAAAAAGTTCACGGGAGAGGGAAAGAATAACACAGAAGAGGAGGAAGAAATGACTAAAATAAAAGAGAACAGTAGCACTAAAGACAAGGAGGAAGATGAAAAAAAACATAAAACAAAAGAGAAAAAGCAAAAGGGACCTTGTAAACCCAAAGCTGAAGTTACACCTAGAGTTGTTTTAAATGATCCTGCTCTGCAAGCACACAGGGAGCACATGCAAATCTACGCAATCACTTGTGAATTCATGGGACTATGGCCCACAAAAAAATATTTACAAATATGGATCAAACAACACTGGAAACCTAAAGGGAGCATTGATCTACACCTTGGGTCAAAGGGTTTCTTTACCGTGGTGTTCACAAGTATTGAGGATAAAGATAGAGTGTTTGAAGGAGGGCCCTACTTTTATGTAGCAGCAGGCCTCTATATGAGGCCTTGGAAGATGAACTTTGTCTCGAAATGAGAATCGTTCCTATCAGTCCAAGTCTGGGTAAGACTCTATTCTCTACCTCTTGATTACTGGAAACCTGAATCGTTAGCTGTCATAGGCAACAAAATAGGTAGGTTTGTCAAAGCTTCAGAAGCTACTAGAAAGGGAAGATACACTTCCTTTGCTAGGATTTGTGTTGAGATGGATCTATCAGTAACTCTTCCGGATGAGGTGATATTGGAAGTTTTTGATGAAGAATGGGTTCAAACGGTGGACTATGAGCATATTCCATTTAGATGTCATAGATGCCATGAACATGGGCATGTTCTCAGAGACTGCCCTCTAGGAAAAACAGAGAATAAAAGCAAACCTAATGCAATGAAAGATCCGGGCAGCTTTTACAAGGTAGTCCATAAAGGAAAGAGTGGCAAAAGAGGGCAAAGAATACAGCAAAATGAAGAACAAAAGGTTAGGTGGAACTAGTTCAAAGTTCTGGAAGAGGACGAAGGAAAAACAATAGAAAATCAAGCAAATAAAGGTAGTACAGAAGAGAAGGAAAAAGAAGGAAACCGTGATCAAACAAAGGGTGACACAGAACCAGAGTTGGACCAAGAAATGAACCAGAGTGAAATGGAACTGGAGGAAACTGAGCTACAGGAAATACTAGAAAGAGAACACCTGGATCTGGAAGGATTCTTAATTCAGGGTACTTCTAGTGGGGTAGACTCGTTACCTCAGGAGGAACTCAATAGAATACAACAATTATATTTATGGAAAACTCAGGAAAAGAGTACAGAGGGAGCCAAAAATAGGCGCAGGCCAAGTAGCAAAGGAGTGAAAACGATAAAATCTACTTTGAGTTTAGCACCCAGAAACCCAGGAAAAAAGAGAGGCAGGAAAAAGTAGAATCAGCTATTGATGGAGTGTGGAAAGCTCATGATAGACTCAGGTAAGATGAAAGATCTGACCAGCTACTTCTTCACAAATATTTAATGATGAAGTTTATTTCTTGGAATATTAAAGGACTAGGAAGTAAACGAAAATAGAGATTGCTTAGAAATAGAATGAAACAGGCTACTCCGGATATAATTTTTATTGAGGAAACGAAATGTTCCATTCAAAATGTAAGGAAACTTCATAGCAAATGGCTCAGTAAGTTTAAATATCTAGAAGTTAAAGCAGATAATATAGCAGGACGCATTCTCACTCTTTGGAACCCTAAAAAAATTGACATAATTGATGCAGAGACTGCTAGGAATTATTTATCAGTAGTGATTCATCCTGTAGGGGACAGGAGTACCTATCTAGTCACGAATGTGTATGGCCCTCAAAGGATAAAGGAGAAACTCAGGCTGACAGATTCCCTTCGGTACCTCAGGGAAAGACAGGCAGAAATACCCTGGATCTTGGGAGGAGATTTCAATATGATAAAAGCTCTTTCTGAAAAAAGAAAGGTGGAACCAGAGCACTAATTAAAGACTCTTTAGCATTTCAAATCTTTATAGACAATATGAAATTAGTGGATGTGGAAACAAACAATGGCCTCTTCACTTGGAATAACAAAAGAGGAGGGGAGTCTCGGGTAGCATCCAAGTTGGACAGGTTCATTATCTCTGAGGATTTAATGTTATTAGATAAGGAAATAGTAGCAAGTGTTCTTCCCGTTGGAGGCTCAGATCACTGGCCAATTCAAATGGAGATCCAGGGTATAGGTACCCCCCGAAACAGACCTTTCATATTTGAGAATATTTGGCTTTGAAACCCAGATTTCATCAGCAATATTGGAAAATGGTGGGCAGAAGAGCTTCAGATCCAGGGAACTAGAATGTTCATGCTTCACAAAAGATTAAAGCACATAAAAATGAGGCTCAAAGAATGGAAAAAGAAATATTTTGGAAATATTTTTGCAGAAAAGAAATCATTTGTAAACAAAATGCAGAAACTCAACCAAGCTATGATCACAAAAGGGTTTGATAAAGACAAAAATAGTCTAGTGGAGAAACATCATCAAGAATGGGAAAACTTGTGTAAACAAGAGGAGATATTCTAGAGAAAAAAATCCAAATTTCAATGGCTAAAAGAAGGAGAGTGTAACACAATATTTTTCCACAGAGCCACCATGGCGAACAGATCACACAACATAATTTCCTTAATAAGAAAGGAGGATGGACAACTGCTACAATCCCATGAAGATATAGAAGCGGTGTTAGTTCAACACTTCCGAGAAATAGCCCAAGAGAGTAATCCATAAAGAGAACACCACATCAAGGACTTAATAAAGAATATACCTAAGTTGGTGTCTAGAGAGGACAACTACAACCTCAACAGACCAGTTACGGAAGAAGAGGTCAATGAAGTTCTCAAAGACATGCAGAATGGGAAAGCACCTGACCCGGATGGCTTTAATGTAGATTTCTTTAAAGCTTGCTGGAATATTGTAAAAGAAGATATTTTGAATGTTGTCGAAGAATCCAGGATTAACAGAACTATCTTGAGAGCTCTTAACACTTCCTTCATTTCCCTAATCCCTAAATAGGAAAATGCTGAAACTCCAGACAGATACAGACCAATAGCTCTTTGTAATGTGGTTTACAAGATAATATCCAAGGTTGTGGCCAACAGACTTAAACCTTTACTTCCTTCTCTGATTTTGGGGGAACAATCAGGATATGTTGAAGGCAGACAAATTCTGGACAACATTATTCAAGCTCATGAGGTGGTCCACTCATTAAACAACATAAGAAGAGCTGGTATGATTATGCAACTAGATATAGCAAAAGCATATGACAAAGTGAACTAGACCTATATCAGGAAAGTGCTAATGGCGTTTAGTTTTGATCACAATTGAGTGAGATGGGTCATGGCATTGGTTACCTCTTCTAGCTTCTTAATATTAGTTAATGGCTTTCCTTCTGAGATTTTTCTTCCCTCAAGAGGACTGAGGTAGGGGGATCTGCTTTCCCCCTTCCTATTCATACTATGATGGAAGGTCTTGGCCAGTCTATCAAGCAAGTCAGAATCATGGGAAAAATTCAAGGTCTTCCTCTAAAGGAGAATGATCAGGCTTTGACACATCAACAATTTGTGGATGATACTATGTTACAAGGTATCCCAAAAGTCAAAGAGGCTTGGGTGTACAAACAAATCCTGAGTGATTTCATCATGGCTTCAGGTATGGAAGTTAATCTCTCCAAATCCAATTTTTTTTTCTTTAATACTCATATTTCCATTCAAAGAAATATCTCCAGAATTCTTGGCTTTCAGAGGGATTCCCTCCCTTCAAAGTATTTAGGAGTTCCTCTCACGACGAAACCCTTGCAAAAGAGCATTTGGGAACTGCTGATTAACAAAATGCAGGATAAAGTCAGTAATTGGACGATCAGATCCTTAAATCTAGCAGGTAGACTCGTGCTGACAAAGGCGGTGCTCCAATAAATTCCAATTTTCATGCTATCAGCACTATCAGCCCCTAAAGGAGTTTTGCAGCAATTCAAAAACACCAAAGAGATTTTCTCTGGGGCTGGGAGGAAGCTAGAAAGAAGTGGGCCTTGGTCTCTTGGGAAAAGATCTGTAAACCCAAGAATCATGGGGGCCTTGGCTTCGATGACCAGGAGATCCTAAGTAAGGTCCTAGGGCCAAACTTTGGTGGAGGTGGGTTAAAAATCCCAAAGCCTAATGGGCAAGCATATGGAAAGAAAAATATGCTAGCTCTTGGAATCACACTAAACTCATAAGAATGTCTGGTAACATAAAAGGCTTTGCCATCTAGAATAAAGCCTAGGAAATCAAAAGTTTAGTTCAACAAAACAACTTATGGGAAATCAGAGAAGGTGATCTTGCTCTTTTCTGGGAGGACAAATGGCAACAAGAACCAAAATCGTTAACAGAGGATTTTTGGAACCTTAAACATGAGACTGACACCCAAGGTTTGACTAGAGTGAAAGATTTTTGGGATGATACCCACAATAATGGAAAATGGAGGATCTGGAAGGATATAGGATGCAGGAATGATAAAATGTTGAATACTAAAGTAGAGGCTCTTGGAAAAATGTTGGAACAAAGGAGGATCTTGGTGTCTGAAGGGCAGGACCAACTTAGATGGGTAAACAATACCAAAGGCATCTTTAATATTAAGGAAGCAAAAAGTGTTCTCCTTGAGCTGGATTCCCAGGCTCCGAATAGAATCTGGCAAAACCTTCGGAGACATCAAGGTTGGATGAAAATCAAACTCTTCATGTGTTTGGTCCTTCAAAGGAAAATCTTGACTTGGGACAACATTAGAAAAAGAGGCATACTCGGACCCTCCATATGCCAGCTCTGTGAAGCCCAAGAGGAAACTATGGAACATCTTCTCAACAGCTGTAATTTCACTTCTAGACTATGGGAGGCTTTTACCAACATCTTTCAACAGTCTGACAGGGATAAGGAGAGTATTACTAACACCCTTAACAGATGGAGGAGAAATTTTTCAGATAACGAAGTCCTCAACCTTGCTTGGGCCCTCTTGCCAAGTTTTATTATTTGGAACATATGGAAGGGAAGGAATAATAAAATCTTCAAAAATGAAAAGAATCCCACTCATCACCTGTTTGATCAAGTCTTAAAACAGATCAAGGAGACAGTCAGCTCGATAATCAGGAATCTTCCCAAAAATCCTCCCACAGGAACAGACTTGAGAACTCTCAGGCTGTTAAGATTACAAGGGATCATCCCCCTAAGTCAGAACAGAACAACAAGAAATAGGGAGTCTGAAAAAGATTACTGGCAACCTCCTCCAAGAGGTTTTTTGAAATACAATATAGATGGAGCCTCTAAAGGCAACCCTGGAATAGCTGGCTTTGGTGGGGTTCTACAGGATGAATCAGGTAACATCCTCTCTCCCTTCCATTGTCATTTAGGAGGAGCCACCAATAATATGGAGGAATTAATGGCCATGGAGAAATGCTTAGATTTGTTGAAGCAGGAAAACCACCACAACGTGATCATTAAAGCTAACTCTGAGTTAATTATTAACTCAGTTAAAAAGATCAATTACGGTTTAGAGTCGGAGAAAGTCTCTCAGCATTGGAAGTTAATTCGGGCATTTCAGCATATTCAGAGTCACCTTCAGGGGCTTTTCTCAGTCATGTTCAATCATGTTCGTAGAAAGGCTAACAAACTGGCAGATTTCTTAGTCAAGCAAGGAGTTAGCTGCAAGGAAGGCAGAGTTGTGACAAGGTGACAAGCAATGCGTCATGACAATCTGAAAACTCTTTGTCACAATCTTGCAGAAGAGGACAAAAAAGTGTTTCGGGATAAACCTAAAAAGGAAGGGTCGCAATGAGCCATTCTCGACGGAATCCCCTCATTCTAGTCATACATGTTAGTGGAAGGCAAATTACAGCAAGCTTCAACAACACTGATAACTCCAACTTCAGGATTCAGCGGCTTTGGCCAGGCAGATGGCTTCATTCCATAAAGATCTGCAAAAATCCTGGTTGTAGACACTTTGTTCATGTTAAGGAGGACTGGAAAGGTTGGCTCATCATTCCAGAGGTTATGAAAGGTGCTGGGGTGTATAATGGAAGTTGCTTTTCACACAGTTTCATCACACAGAAGGAAAAACCGCTTCCTATTCGGTTTCGAGGAGATCGCACCACTCTCAAGCATAAGGTGGTTTCTGTCTTTTGGAAGTGATACCACACACCTAATGACACGTGGAGGAGGGAGAGGGAAGTAAACTGCCCTCATCACATGGTAAAGCCTGGGCATTTCCATGGTGCGATAACGGTCTTGTCCGTTGGATGCCGAGGCACTAATCAACGATCAGATTTCATCGTGATGTTTGGTTGGGGCAAAACGTTAATGTTAAGTTGTAGCGGATTTGGGGCCAAGCGATGCGTTTTGGACTGTTGGATGTAGAAGCAGAGTTCATCGATCAGGATTGTTCATTCAGTTTTGTGGGGTTGGGGAGTTGAGGCCTGTTTATCTTAGTGAAGTTTTTTTTCTCCGCCGCGGTAGGGTCCTGCAGTGACTGGGTAATCACAGTTTCTCTGTTGGTTTAGAGGGTCTCGGTTTCAGGTTGGGGGCCTTGCCTCTGGTGGAAAACTGTAAATTTTGTAAATTATTTTTCGATTAATAGATTTGGAAGGAACATCTCTTGCCTTAGCAAAAAAAGAAATAAAAAAATGTTGCCAAGAAGTAAATTTTAAAAAGGTCTCGAAACGCTTCACTTGGTAAATGTGACTTGTTGTGAAACCAAACAAAGCTTCAAAACTAGATTCACTAGCAAAATTTTAGGGTTATATCTAACAATATATCACCTTTATCACACACCCTTCAATCTAACACCCAAATGGTTTTTAGTTTTTTTTTTCATTTCTTAACATGTGTTGGGGGAGGGGGGGTGGGGGAATGAAGAGAGATTTTTGCTTGTGGGACAAGTTGTGGGGGGGGGCTGTGGCGGGGGAAATGAAGAGAGATTATTGGTTGTGGGACTAAATCACTTGGTAAATAGTATATATTGACAATTTATTGTCCAATTCCTCTAATTTTATTCTTAACACCTATTATTTTAAAATAATATTTCTCTTTCCTTTTGTTCTAACAATCTCTTTTAGTTGGCATTGGATTTTAATTCAAATGTTTGGTGAATGAGATGTCTAAACAAAAATATAACTTGATCATTGGTGTATAAATCACTTTTTGTTTAAGATTTATATAGTCTCTTGAAGGAACAAAAAATTGTTGCTAAAAAGTACTAATTTTGAAAAGGGTCAAATGCTTCACTTAGTAAATGGAGAAATGGAGGTAGATATATTAAAAATAAATATATAGATATAGATATATATGATTTTTTATTTTTTTACATTGTTAAATGAATAAAGAAATTTCAATTTTTTAGTAATATGGTACATTTTCTTGAAATAATTGAGTAAATATAATAATTTTATATAAATAAGGTTAAAATATAAATTAAAAATTTTGAGTTTAACATTGGAAAATTTATATAAATAAATAAATTTAAAATAAATTATTTTAATTTTTTTTTGACAAATTGTATTTTATTAAACAATGTCAAAGAAATATATTTAACCCACATATAACTATATATACAATATTTCCAATGACAAATTTTTAAAACAACTTAATTTATAATATTTATTTCATTGAAATTATATAATTATTTTTATTTTTTTTGCCAACATAACTTCATGATTTAACATAAAAGATAAATTTATTTTTATCATTAAAATTTATATATAAATGGATTAGTTTTTCATTGTTAACATAGGATCATATTTAAAATGCAAAATATAAATTTTTAAGTGTGCAAATATTTTACAAATTGTTTACCTTCAACTAGTTTGCAAAATCATTATCCTTTACATGTGTGTTCCTCTATTGGGTGTTCTCAATTGTGGCATCGCTTGAAGTTAAATCATGATTTATGCATAAAAAACAAATTTTAGTTATTTAACTAAATCAAGGTACGTAATTCAATTTAGTTGGTAATGGAAATATAATGTTTCCCTAAGCCCTATTTTTTCATCTCCCTATATTATGCCCACATATAGCATAATTTGGAAAAGTAATTGGCCCATTATCCACACATCAAATTTCTTTCTTGCAAAGAACAACACATCACATATTGTAATTAGGGGAATTGTATTAAAGGACCATGAACCACATATCCACGTACTTGCAATTCAAACACTTTGTATGTGTACTAGATTCACCTTGCACACACCATCTCTACTAACCAATTTGCTTTACTAACCATTAAAAGTAGAGTAATTGAAGCTTATATTTTACTCTGGATTTTTTCACACAAACATATCCTCACATAGTATAATTAGGAAAGGAGTAAGTGGTACATCATCAACACATCATTTATTTTCTTGCAAGGAACAAACATCACATAGCATAATTAGGGGCATTGTATTAAAGGATCATGAACCATATATCCACATAATTGCAATTCAAACACTTTCTATGTGCACTAGATTCACCTTGAACACACCATCACAACTAACCAATTTCAGTTACTAACCATTAAAAGTAGAGTAATTTCTTATATTTTACTTTGAAATTTTGAACACAAACATATTCTCACATAGTATAATTAGGAAAGAGGTAAGTGGCCCAACATCCACACATCATTTATTTTCATTCAAGGAACAAACATCACTTAGTTTAATTAAGGTAATTGTAAAGGATCGCCACATATCCACATCAATTCATACTTTGTATGCTCACAATTTCACTTGCACACACATTCAACCCACACAGTAAGTTCACTTAAACTTTGTATAAAGGGTATCCTCTTTTTGGAATCTTTGTACCTAATTTATTTGAGCTTATATTTTGTTGCAAACCCTAAGTGAAACAAAGCCTTTCTAAAAACAACCTTAACCTGAACACACTAAACTCCCCATAGGGGCCACAAGATAATTTATATTCAAGCTAGGACCATAGTGATAGGAAGCACATAAACTGTCATGGGTTTTTTCATATTGAAACATAGAAAATTGTGTTTTAGGGAGCTTAAAATCCTGTATCATCCATTGAAAATTCATGTACATGGAAAGAAACTCGTGAAGGGGGTAAGGCCTCGGTGGCATATTATCATAGACCTTCATCTTGTATCTTGACACGCACCAAGGGTTTTGGGTCCAAAACTAACAACCAGAAGTTGAGATTCATCCATTCCCACTAGATGCAGGTAACATAGTGGCCAAATATTAGGGCATCTTTCCCTATAGGTTGACATGCAGGAGCACTTAGACCTGAGGGGATCTTGGTCAGGCTACTAGAATTGTCACCAGCTCTTTTGGGATGTATCCCTAGTATGCTTGGCCATTATAACCCTCCCCATACCTTGGTTGGTATTTTGGCTACTCGAAGCATCACTAGTGACATTTATGACATGGCCCCAGTACCTTATTCTAAAATATTTACAAGGCCCAGATACTACTTGAGTGGAAGGATGATAGGTCATTTTAGGAATTTTTCTCATATGAAAAACCTTAGATAAATATTTTTCGTTGATTTTTTCACACATTAGAATTAACAGGAAAATTAATAATTTATTTTTTGTTTTGTCTTATGTATGTGATTCATTTGGTTTTCCTAAAGAAAATGTATGTGATTCATTTGGTTTTCCTAAAGAAAATGTATGTGTTCATGTGTGCTTACAAATGTAACAATATCAGGTGTTCTTGATTTCTTTCATTTTATTCCAATTGATTTCTTTCTCATAATAGAATGCTTGTCCTTAGTTTAATGTTTGATAGGGATTATATCATCTTCAGGCACCTCCTATATACAATTAACATCATCATGAAAATTCTTTTACCTTTCATCATATTTTGAATCACCCTTTTTGTTGACACATGGACCAACACTTTTACTGACCTGGTGTCTTCTTCGACTCATCTTTCCTTGAGCTCGAAACCCCTTTCTTTCCATGTTTCAACTTAGAACCCTTGGTCCATGTCAACTTTTTCTACCTAGTTGCTAAATGTCAACTTGTTTTTCATTTAAATTTTCCCTAGGGTTTGTGACAAGAACCCTAGGGTTTCCAAATTGATTTTTATTGATTAATGATGAATGCTTTCACCTTTCATCATATTTTGAGTCACCCTTTTTGTTGACACATGGACCAATACCTTTATTAGTGCACTCTTCTTCGACCCATATTTCCCTGAGCTCGAAACCCTTTTATTTTCATATTTCAACTTAGAACCCTTGGTCCATGTCAACTTCTACTACCTAGTTACCAAGTCTCAACTTGTTTTTCATTTAAATTTTTCTAGGGTTTGTGACTAGAACACTAGGGTTTCCAAATTAATTTTTGTTGAGTGACCTAGAATTATTTTAGCTTTCATCATATCCTGAATCACCCTTTTTGTTGACACAAGGACCAATACTTTTACCGATGTGCTCTTCTTCAACCCATCTTCCCTGAGCTCAAAACCCTTTTATTTTCATATTTCAACTTAGAACCCTTGGTCCATGTCAACTTCTACTACCTAGTTACCAAGTCTCAACTTGTTTTTCATTTAAATTTTTCTAGGGTTTGTGACTAGAACACTAGGGTTTCCAAATTAATTTTTGTTGAGTGACCTGGAATTATTTTAGCTTTCATCATATCCTGAATCACCCTTTTTGTTGACACAAGGACCAATACTTTTACCGATGTGCTCTTCTTCAACCCATCTTCCCTGAGCTCAAAACCCTTTTATTTTCATGTTTAAATTAGAGCCCTTGGTCCATGTCAACTTATACTACCCAACTACCTACTATCAAATCATATAAATACCTTCCATCTATGGTGATTTCTTAAATAAACATGTGTATCTAGATCTACTATTCATATGTCTTATGATGATGATTAACTTGACTTACAAGTATATTTTGTATTCCATTATGTAAAGATGGAAATTGAGCATCCACATGAGGGAGAATATGTGTCCCATCAAGCTAATCAACAGATGATGATCAAGATGTTCCCTATGGACCTAATCAACCACCAAAGAGACATGTGCCCTATCAAGATGATCAACCATCATTAGTGGAAAAATATGTGCCTCCTCAAGCTTATCAACCAATGGAGGAAGACGATTTTCCCTATTAAGTTGATCAACCACTGGAAGAACAAATTGTTTCTTCTCAAGTTGATAGGATAACAGGGAGTTGTAGTGGTTTGGAAAGGGGTGGGCCATTTGTGAAAAAATTAGATGAAAGCACAACATAGGACTTTGGGGAGCCTATCCCTACTCACACTATTAGAGACCATGTTAATACCATCATTTCATAACATTTTGAGACTCATTCAATTGTTGCAAAAGATTAGATACTATAGGCGTTGATCAAACATAAGAAACTAAAACATGCCACAAAGATTTTGGGTGTCTAAGATTCTAAAAGCAAGAAGACACATATAAATGTCACTAAAAATATATCAAATACATTCACTATGTTTGGAAAATCAAGAAAACCCAATGTTCAAGTTGTGCACAGGGAAATTACAATTGTTATTGTTGCACCAAGTACAACAAGACAAAAAAAGTTGGAAATAACATAAAAATTGCTCCATGTCTTGAGAAAAACATTGCAAAAGCATATCAAATTCAAGGTTTGAGTGAATGAAAATGATGAATCTACTTGTTGGGTTCTTATTACCAGGCTTACATTAGGAATCAGAGCCTTTGTGGTAGAGTTTTGGGAGAACTATTCCCATGTTATTCTAGATAGAAAGAATGTTGTACGACATCACGTAGCTAAAGGTGAGCATGTGGAACACACTAACCACATTGTAGAAATGATAGAAGTTGCAATGTTCGAGGAATTTCAGGAAAGTAATCACCATGTGAAGATATCCATAAGAATGCTTCAAAAATTGAAGCCATAATTTATTAGGCCTAATACAATCTGTGACACGTATTGGTACCGATATCATGTTTAATTTCAACTTCATTATGACACTTTTAAGGAATTTTACAAGAATAATTGTCACAATAACTCTCCTCCTCACACAATGCGTGATTTTGTTTCATCAATATTGTGTAGAAGGGAGCCATAAGAGTTGTTTTACAAGAAAATATGTATAGGTGGGAGAATCTGCACTAAATGTGATGATTTGGCATTGTTCCATAGGAACTTTCTTATTGATCCCAACCAGTATGGGATGTCAAATGTCACTGTCACATGGAAGCATTATGAGTATGTCGTGGGAAACAAACCACTTTCTTCAACTATGGCACCTAAGAGGATCAACTATGTTGGGGATGAGATTCCTATTTCACAATTCATGGGGGTGTTTCAAAACCATATCTATAAATATATCAAACACTCGCACAAGCTCTAGTGGCAAGTGTATGAATTTAAGCATTCTCGCAAAGTATTTCATCCAGGAACAATCTTATCAATGGTGGACTTCGCTTACAATTACACATTTTCTCCTTAGACAGATTTTTGGAGTGAGTAGTATCACTCAGATCAAGTGTCCTTATTCGTACATGTTATGTATAAACATGCACAATTGAATCTTTATTGTAGGGATAAAGCTGACGAGTCATGTGATGTGATTAAGGAGTATCAATTTTACATAGGGATGATCATGAGCATGCCATATTGTTCATGCAACATTGCTTTGATCTGACTTATGAATCATTCGAAAAGAATGACATATCATTCAGGAAACATTGGATATGGTCAAATGGTTGTGCAAGGAAATTCAAGTCAGCACTTTTATTGGTTGAGACAACTACACAAGAAGACAAAAATTCAACATACTTGGGGCTAGTTTGAAATAGGACATGGAAGGGATGAGCATGATGGTGCAAGTGCTTGTGTGAAGTGAGAACTTAGGAGGTACCAAATGAGTCATGATGTAGATCGACGCAAATGATCACTAGAGGTGTTCAACTGGTGTAGATCCCATTTAGGACATGAAGGTCACAAATCTATTAGGCTCGTGCATTGGTTCTTCTAGCCTATGTTGAACTTGGTGATGTGAATAGATCCATTCCTTGGTATTGTAATAATGTAGAAGGGAAAATGGAATTAGACTCAGTGTGGAGCAAAGACATGGGGGAAATATTTTCCATCGAGACAAGAAAACTTGCATGTTTTGTGAGTTTTTCATTGGTGTTGATGGATGTAGATTCATTGATCTCTATGAAAAACATGGGTATATGAAAGGATGGAAAAATTCCCTCTTAATCCAAACGGACCTCATCCAATTCTGACATATCAAGAAATGCACGATGAAGAGGCCATCATTTCACTTGATCATGATTGAGTCCCTGGTCTTGTAAGGGAAGGTATGTGACCCATCTATCATTAACAATTTCATCTATAAATTGAAATCTTGAATGCATTTAACTAATACATATTTTGTATTTTAGTTGTAGGTGATGTTTTTTTTGTCATTTCCCTTGCAGGAAATTAAGAGAACATGGCCTACTATTTGATGTGATGCACATAGGTAAATAGTAGGTTGGTGAATACATATGAATATGGACAATTCACATACAAAATTGGTGAAATTGTTTTGATGGGCCATTTTTTTGAAAAGGTTAAAGGATAGACTGATAACATCATTTATAGAGATTTATGCATGAATATATATCTTGTCAATACAATCATAGTAGCTTAGATCAATCTCATAGAAATCAAAACAAAGAAAGGTGAACCAAGAAGATGGAAGATGACATAATCAGACCTCGAACATATTATGGTGACTTGCATTCCTATGAGCCATTAGACATATGAGTAGATGATGCAAATGGAAAGCCCTAAAAGTCGAGTTTGTAGCAGTCAAGTGTAATCAAATCTAGTATAAGAGATCTCAAATGCATGATTTTTGTAATCTATAAATGTGATAGTTGAATACTCTTGTAATTTTGAATAGAGAAATGTTTCCCTTTGATCTAGGATGGATTCATAATGGTGTACATATATGTTATATAATCTTTAGTTTCCTTGAGGTGCTTAAGTTTCTAAAGTACACCAAATTTCAAGGAGGTTTTATTTTTAGGGATAAGATCCTTATGTGAAGCCCGTAAATCTAAAATTTAATTAAAATTTAGAATCAATAGGGATTTAGATTTAGATTTAATGAAAAATTTATATCTTAATTTTTTTAAATGTCATGTATATTATTCATGGTGAGCATGCAAGTAATTTTATAGATCTATATACATGTCATTCACTTGGTTTCTAGAAAATCCATTTCAGTAAATAACAACTAAGTTGATATAATATTATTTTACTTAAAATGGTGAAAAACATTGAAATATTTTTATGTTATTAATAAATATTTCATGTGTCAAATTGATATAAAACATGAAAAGAGTTACACACATGATTCATATTGTATTGTAAAAAGTGCAACAAATAGGATAGATATATATATATATCATGTTATGATTATTAAGTTTTTTTAGATAAACTTGGATGGGTTTGGTTTAGGGTTTTTGTCGGGTGTAGACTTTAGGTTAAGATATTAACGACATCTGGTTTGCGATGGAGGAGGAGGCTGAACCAGATTACTTGCCGGGTCCATATGAGTCAACTGGCATATTTTCTGATGGGGCTGGGGTTCAATCATTGATGGTGGGTGAGGATATGGTCCCGAGACTTTCTGTTACAGGGGAAACTAAATGTGGCTTCCATGAGGCTAGGATGCCAGTGATGTTGAAGCACTGTTGGAGGGACAATTTTTTACAGGCTGGTATAGTACTCTCTAATGGTTAGTTGGGGTATAACTGGGGGGTCTCAGGGGCTTCTGGGACTTTTGTTGTTAGTATTTATTATTCCTCGCATTTAGGACATCCCTTGGATTTTTGTGATCCTTGTAAGGATAATCCAGGTTCTGCGATATTACACGGTCTTTCTGCTGATTTAAGGGTGAGGACTTCTAGAGAAAAATCATTTCTAGGGTTGGTGGTGGAACAAACTTCTAGATTAGTCAGTGTATCTGAGGAGCTAGAGAATTTTTCATTTGGGGCTGTTGTCTCATATGATATCTGTGGAGGTAAGCATTCTAGGGAGTCTTCATTAACTGGACATACAAGGGTGGTGGAGGTGAATGTTACTTGTCCTTCTATTTGTGAGGCATCAAGAAATGGTATGATTAGGAAGAGTGTGGAGGTTGGTTGTGCTGTATTCGCTCTCCCTGGTTTGGGGGGTTTACAATAAATTTTGAAAGATAGGGTCGAGGCTTCCAATCTGAAGGGACATAATAAGCATAAATTCATTGTGACACAAATTAAAGACTGTGGTGAAAGGTTAATTTTTAGGGAGGATGTGCCTATGTCCAAGTTGGTGGAATATTTAGAATTGGATGTTGTAGGTCAGGCTCGTCCCTTTTCTCAGGGATCAGATTAAGGAGACCTAGGGTTCTAAGGTTTCATGTGCCCTTAGGGTTCAAAGGCTGGAAAAAGGTTGGTTTGCTTTCTTCATGCAAACCAAAGATGATGCAAAATGGGTGATTGATACAAAATGGTAGATAACGGGGGTGCATGTGTGTTTCTCAAGGTGGTCTGCACTATTTGATGCCAAGAGGGATAAGTTTTTTGAGGAATTGGTCTTGGTATGCCTTCCATGTCTTCCTAGTGGATTATGGGAGCTGGACTAACTGAAAGCTATTAGAAGTTATATTGGGAAATTTGTTGAAGCGTATATGTCATTTGTGGACACTGGGGTAGAGATAGTGGCTCGAATATTGGTAAGGTTGAAAATGCGTGAAGGTCTGATAAATGAAATTTCTATTCACATTCCTTCAGGATCCTTCAAACAAAAGTTATATTATGAAGTTATACCATTTCAGTGTTTTAGATGTCATGCCTATGGTCATTCGGCTGATCAATGTATGCTACAGTTTCATCCTAAGTTTGGGGGGGCAGATCATGGGGGATGCAAAGCGGGTGTGTCAGGGGCTACTTCGTTTGAGACAGGTGGTGCTGTTAGTCGAGATATGGAACATTTGGGGGTTTCATCAGAGAAGAATACTTGTATTATTGATAGGGAGGAGGTTCTGAAGGGGAAGGAGACTTCTTGCAGGGAGGAAGGGATGCATATTCCAGAGCAGTTGGTCACTTCTACTATTGTGAACGGTTCTCATCATATGTCTCCATCTGTTTCTATAGTTCATATCTCATTTTCACTCAATAAATCTATTAATATTTCTCTGTATTATGCATAAACTTCATTTTCTTCCTCTCCGGTAATGGTGAATTGTATCATTCAATGTATTGAGCAATGTATCCTGACTCCAAGAGTTACATCTATGTCTTCTCTCTCGAGCAAATATGAAGAAAAATGTATTAGATACTTGTTGTGTAATTGGGTGATAATGGATAGTGATGGTATATGTTCTTCTTATGGCCTGGGATTAGCCTCCTCCATACCTTTTTTCTCCAGGGGTAAGGGTAGGAAATCTCTACTTTTTGCATGCACAAGCTTGAGCGAAATTGGATTTAGCTTCTCAAAGACAGTCTTCTATTGAATGGGCGATTAGAGTGGAGAAACCCATGATTGGGGTTTCCTGATGAACTTTTTGTCTTTTAATTATCGTGGGTTGGCGAGCCCGTAAAAAAATTCGTCACTTTGAAGACTGATAATGGATACTAAGCCGGATATTAATTTCCTTCAAGAGACTTTGGGTATTGGTTCGTGGGTGAAGGCAACATTGGAGCCATTACCTTGGGTTGGACATTTGAGGCTAATGATATTTGTGGCCGATTTGGTGGCTTGGTGGTGGCTTGGCTTAATAGGACCTGTCATTGTGAGACCATATGGGGTTTTTAATTGGTTATGGGATTGGATTTTTTCTTGACGAAATCGGCTACTTCTCTGTTAGTTGTTAATGTATATGGTCCTTATATTGATTGGATCCCATTATGGGAGAACTTGTTTCGTAAATCATTTTCCAAAAATAGGAAGGTGATCTTGGGTGGGAATTTGAATTTTACTCTAGGGGCTTATGAGGTGTGGGTTGAAAATTCTAATCTTGATGCATTTTCTCCTTTCTTCATCAATATAATGGACTCTCATGGGTTGGTGGGTATTGAACCTGTAAAATTGAATCCTACTTGGAGGAATCATCGCTCGGGTGAGAATGTTATTGCTAAGTAACTAGATTGCTTTTTGGTGGTTGAGGATGTTGCATCGTCTTTGTTTTGTTTGAGGCAATGGGTGGTTATTGGTGGGGAATTAGATCATAATCCAATTTTGTTGGAATGCAAAGGGTGGAGGAGGAAACCTCCGAGCCCATTCAAATTCAATGTTGAATGGCTGAAGGATGGGCACTTTGTTGATCTAGTTACAAAAAATTGGATTCCTTATTGTCACCATGGTGCTCATGTGGAGGTACAATTTGTGAATAATATGAGAAAGATCAAGTAGTTATCTATGGCTTGGGCTCATGAGAAGAAATATAAGGATGATCAAGTATTAAAAGAAATATAGGATAAGCTCTTTATTTTAATGGAGGGGAATGGTAGGGGTTTTCATTCGGAAGTGGATAAGTTGGAGGTAACAGGGCTTGAGTGTAGAAGGAGGGTCATATTGGTTGAGCAGGAGGTGGTATGGAATTTAAAAAGTTGGGCCATTTGGACGTAGAATGGTAATGAGAATACAAAATTCTTCTAGGCAATTGCTCGGGGTAGGAAACTAAATAATACAATATGGGAGTTGGCTGATGAGGTTTGGACTAGGCATTCCTCTTTTGAATATCTTGCTCATTTCAGAGTGAAACATTTCAATGATCTTTTCAAAGAGAATGGGGGGACATCCATCGTGGAAATTATACACATATCACAATTGTTCCATAGTTTTGTGGAGGATAATGATAATGTGAAGCTAGTGGCCAAGGTAACTATGGAGGAGATGAAGATTGTTCTTGCATCCTTCCAAAAGGATAATAGCCCTGGTCCAGTTGGGTGGCCGGTTGAATTTTTCTAGGCTTTATAGAATTGATTGGAGTGGATCTCCTTCAGGTGATTGAGGAATCCCATTCAAAAGGATTTATTCACCCTCCTATGAATGCTACATTTATTGCATTGATTCCCAAGGCTGATAACCTGGGCACACTTGACGAGTATCGGCCTATCTCACTATGTAATTCTTTATACAAGATTATATCTAAGGTTATTACATGACGGGTAAAGGTGGTTCTTTCTGAGAGGATATCGAGGTAACAATTTGGCTTTTTGGCTGGAAGATAGATTCATGAGGTTGTTGGGGTGGCACATGACGATTTACATAGTTTAAAGACAAGGAGTTTAAAAGGTGCAATGATTAAACTGGATTTGTAAAAGGCCTATGATTGGGTCAATTGGATTTATCTTAGAATTCTCTTGACACATTTGGGCTTTTATGTGAGCTTCATTTGTTGGGTAATGGGTTGTGTGACCTCGATATCCTTTGTTGTGCTAATCAATGGGGCGGCTGATCCCTTTTTCACTCCTAGGAGGGGTCTTCGTTAGGGGTGTCCACTATCCTCTCTGCTCTTTTTGTTGGTGGTGGAGAGTTTGAGATGTTTTCTAAAGCAAGCTAAAATCTCTAGTAGCTACAAAGGGGTCCCTATTTCCTAGGTTTTATACATCTCACATCTTTTGTTTGTTGATGATATTTTGATATTTTTTTATGGGTTGTGTAGATATGTAGATAAATTTTGTAGGGGATTATAGATGTTTATGAAAGCTACATGTATGGTTATTAACCTAGGTAAATCCTCCATTACCTGTTCCAATCTTGAGGCGGTGGAAATTGAATATTTGTATTCTAAGTTTGATTGTTCTGTATTGGATATTGATGAGGGTACCAAGTATTTTGGGTTCTATTTGAAGCCCAATGATTACCAAAAAACTTATTGGAAGTGGTTAGTTGGCAAGATTGAGAAGCATTTGAAAGTATGATGCCATTGGTGGCTCTCAAGGGCTTGCAGGTTGGTGATGGTCAAGTCTGTCTTGGAGGCTATATCAGTTTACTGGTTGTCTCTCGCTTGGATCCCAATGGGGACTCTAGAGAAGATTCGTCGATTATGTTTTTCATATTTGTGGAGGGGACACAAGGAGATGGGCGTGCCTTGGGTTAGATGAAACGCTATCTCAATGTCAAAGGCGTTGGGAGATTGAGGACTGAAAAACATTTTTCCTTTTTCTAAGGCGTTGGTTGCTAACGTTAGGTGGCGACTCATCTCCACGGACAGTCTGTGGTCTTATGTGTTGTATGAGAAATATATTAAACCATATTCAATGACTGAATGGTTGAGGCTGTCATCATGGACTGTTGGGAATTCCTCTATGATGTAGAAGGAATTATTGAGATCGTTGGAGATTATTAGGAGTGGTTTGGCGTGGAAGTAGGAGATGGGAAGTTGATTCGAGTGGTTTTGGTCTGATGGCCAGGTAGTGGAAACAATCATAAACTTCTTGAGGAATTATGCATACTTCTTGTGGAGGCTGGATATAAAACTCTACATCAGATTTGGGATCCTGTAACAACTACTATATGGCAACATGGGTGGATTTCTGGGGAGCGCCTCAATTTGTTGGGTGTATATCTTGCATGCTAGAATAGATTTACAAGATAGCTCTTTGTTGCACAGATTCGGATCATAGATCATGCAAATATGTTGGTTTGGAACTCTATTTTGTTGGGCATCTATACATCAAAGGCAGGTTATATTAAGCTTTGTGTGGATGTTCTGGTGCAGAATATCAAATGGTGGTGGTGCGGATTATGGAAATTATAGTGTCCTGCTAAAATAAAGTTACTTAGATGGTCATTGATGGAGGGTAGGGTGCCTACATGGGAGTTTTTGCAAAAAAGGCAGTTTAATGGTCCAGGATGGTTTTTCTTGTGAAAATTGTCATCGAAGGATATTCCTCATTTATTTGTTAAGTGTCCATTTGCCTGTGCTGTTTTGTTGGAGGTTTCATGACTTTTGGGTATGCAATTTGTTTGGGCGAGTAACTCCTTTGATGAGACATATGAGACATGGTATTCTGAAGGTCCTTATATGCAGTTTTGGGCTCTTCCTATGATTATTGCCTGGGGTATATAGCTAGCGAGGAATGTTGCCATTTTTACTGACAAACTCTTGACTTCTTCAGTGGTTGTTGTTCAAGTTATTGGTGTATTCCCACATTTTATGTCCATTCCTTCTGTGGGGTGGATCCATGATGTTCAGGCGGAATTCATTGACTATAATATCCCATGGGGTTTTTTTGATGGTTCATCTAGGGGGAACCCTATTATTGGGATGGCAGGGGCATTCCTATATATTTATGCAAATTAGTACTTTTATTTTTCTACAAGTTTAGGGGAGGGGAGTAACAATTTTGCTGAATTGATGGGCCTGCACATTCTTCTTCAACAGGAAATTTTGAAAGGTTATCGGGCTATTTAAGTATTTGGAGACTCTCAAAGAGTCATGCACTGGGTGAATAGGATTCATCACTGTCATATAATTCGATATTTGCCAATCATTGAATATATATTTCTCTTCATTCAACAGTTTGATAGTTTTACTATTACACATGTCTACAGGGAGAGGATTTCTCTACTGATGAGGCTGCCAACAACGGTTCAGTGCTTCAAATGGGGATGATGTAAATTGAAGAGTTCCTTCTAGATGGGCAGAGGGGTTCTTATCATCAACCCTTTCATGAGGGCGGCTCAATATAATTCTGTTGATATGATTTAAGAATTCATTTTGGACATGATTTTGGTAAATTTTGTTATTTTTTGATCTTCAATATATATGTAATATTCGATATATATGGACAATATATAACACATATGATTTCTGAAATGTATGCAATGCATATATCTGCAAATGTAATTTCTACTTTGTTTTGAAAGCAATGAAATTATGATTTTTCCTAAGGAAAAAAATTAATCTCTTTTAGATAACCTCAAAAGAAATAAAATTGAATAAAACTTATTTGTATTTTACATCTTGACATCATTTAAAATCATTGTAATTCAACATACATTGATTATGTACTAAAAGACACTTTCTACAAGCCAATATGACAAGTAAAATTGTTATTTTGTACAATTTTACTTAAATGTTTTTAATTGAAGGTCTTAAGATAAGGAATTTATTGAAATACTTGGATAGGTAAACAAATTTAGGAAAGTGCATAAAATTATCGAAATATATCATTAATTGCTTATATTAACATACATTGACTGCATTAAAAGACACTTTCTACAAATTCAATATCAAATTGATGTACATGATATAGTTTAATTCATTTTAAGTATCAAGTTGACTTGCATCACAATAAGATTGTACTTATTTCCTTAGCCTATGAAACTAGAATTCAAAATTGTTATTTTGTAAAATTTTACTTCTTGAATGTTCTTAATTGAATGTCTTAGTGAGTGATTGAAATATTTGGATAGCCAACTAAATATAAAAAAGTTCATAAAATTATCTAAAACATATCATTAATTGTTTTTTGGTATATTAAATTCCAATACATATGAATTATATCGTGGTGTTATGACTAAGCTCCTATAGATGACCTCAAAAGAAATAAAATTTAATAAAACTTATTAATTGAACATTACTAGTTGAAGAAATCTTTTAAAAATGAATTTAAAATGTATTTCAACCCTATTTGTGTTTTTCAATTGAACCATGAACATATATTTTAGTTCATTTTAAGTATCAAAGTGACTTTCATCATAGTCTAAGATTGTACTTATTTTCATAGTTTATTTCCTAAGAAGTAAAAATTGGTATCTTGTTAGTTATGTATGATAATAAACTATCCATATGAAAATATATACAAATTACATTATACATGAATATCAACAAACTAAAATAATAAGCATACATAAACTAAAATAATGTTCATGTATCCATAAACTGTCCATGTATGAAAATATACAAAGTTTTTACATCACATGTGAATGTGCCCTATTAAATGGGCCTCAAAATATAAAAAAATATATATGATCCACTCTAGAAATTATCGCTTCTAGAACTCTTATGTGTGTTCTGTTGCACAAAGTGAGCATCCATAATCCAATACTGCAATTCAAATTAATTAGAACATTATTTTTACAAAATAAACAATATAGAAATAAATGATTTTTAATTGTGCATTTAAATAGTCCCCTACTAGTGACTTAGTCAAGTGCAAAGGGAAGTCAGGTGGGATGGGGGTCTAATCAATCTAGGTTTAGAGTTCCCCTGCCCGTGGATCAATGTCTCACTACCTAGCATCCCACTCATGTATCCACATAACTACAACATCAACACCCCTCTGCATCTAGGCTTGTGTACACAATGGCAAAGACAAATTATAATCAGTCTATGAATTAATTAGCATGCATACATGTAACTTAAAAAAATAAAATGTTGAAATCTTAGGAATACAAAAATTTACCTCAACTGCTAGACCATGAGTGTTACAAGATGGAGGTGGAGGAGACTGAGTCATGGGAACATGCACTATAGGAGGTTGCTCTCGCTTGTCAACTTCCCCCTTAGATGACCTCAGAAGCTCATATGTGTAGTTGGATTATGCATGCATCTTATCATGAAATTATTAATATAAATAACATCTGATACTAACTTATAAATATAAATAATGTATAATTTGACAATCATAGTAAAAATTTCCATATATATGTTCCTAGTTTGTGTCACGTGGGTCATGCACCCTCCAAGTGCCATGAATGGTATCATGACACATACATGCATATGACAAAAATTGGTCATGCTGGTGAGCCCTGGTATTGCACCAAGAGTGTTTCAACTCCCAAGGGCTCCTCAACTCTATTTATCAACCCGGGGTTCATACAAACTTCAAGGTGACTGTGCTATATACACAGTAGATGGGCTTCTACTCATGCCACCCTAACTAGGAAATTTGATCAATAATGCTCCAAGACCATTCCTCCTACTTAATTAGAATGAAAGCTAACTAAAGAAGGTGCAATTTAGAAGCTACCTCTAATTATAAAAAGGAAAATGGTTTTGAACTTCAACTTATAAATGTTATTGAATCAATTCATGAAAAGATAAGAGCTACATTACTTGTAGAAAGGGAGCTACATTATCTTACAATCAACCATCTAACTACCAAATATACTCGCAAACAAGAAGATAACCTACCAAATCAAAACTCAAGATTCTATGTATCATCTATCTAGCTCACATTTGCATATAAATCAATGTTCTATTTGTGCCAAATATGTGATAAGGAAACTAACACTATTCTATTTTGCAGTTGATCCGGATTTAAATAGGAACACAACAAATTACCAATATAACCAGAAATACAGAGATGTAATAGAAATAATACTTCATTTCCGTCAGGCCAGGAGTAACTCCAGAAAACTGATTCATTTATTCATTTAGCCAGCTATCTATTATATACATGAATGTGATTGTTCAATTCATCTTCTTGATGATTGTTCACATTCAATTCCCCCAATCACTGAGGATTAGGTGTCAACATTCCCCCCCTTAATCTGAAGGGATG